>CAOGCB010178585.1:0-14152 GCA_948266635.1 Cnidoscolus chayamansa | reverse complement strand
TTCGTATCAATTCTTTAGAAAATTCTTCCTTTTGGTCATTGTGCTTTTGTTTGGTTCCTGGGAGAACTGCGGGAAACCGAAGAAAACGTAGTTGCAAACAATTTGAAAGTTCAGTTATTGATGTGAAGTGAGCTGCGTTAGTGATCATTTAAACTTATTAGTATTTGTCTTAGGTTCTTTATTTATTGTTGCTATTATATCAATCTTAGTGTTTTTCTTAGGCGATAATCCTTCCTCTATTTCATTTATTTTCCTCTTCAAAGAGTACTTATTATGCTTCATATTCAGTTGAATATGCTCGTTTTTTATGGTTTACTATTTTTTGGTGTCTTCTCGTCTACTATGGGCACATGATATGATAATTTAATGCAGGAAAACTCGTGGAATGGGAGCTGCTCGTAAGCTGAAGTCCCACCGCAGGAGGCAGAGGTGGGCTGACAAGGCTTACAAGAAATCTCATCTTGGGAATGAGTGGAAGAAACCTTTTGCTGGGTCATCGCATGCCAAAGGCATTGTTCTGGAGAAGATGTGAGATTTATTTTCTCCTTTTATGTTGCTTTAAGGAATGCTGCCTGATTCACAATGCTACAAAATATTCGTTGTCATCAATTTGTGCAGTGGAATTGAAGCTAAGTAGCCAAACTCTGCTATCAGAAAATGTGCTCGTGTTCAGCTGATCAAGAACGGGAAGAAGATTGCTGCCTTTGTACCAAATGATGGTTGCTTAAACTTCATTGAGGAAAATGTGAGCTTTCAATGTCTAGAAGGCATAGAAACTAGAAGATTTCCAAAAGAACTAAGCATACTGCAAGTTTTATATTAACTAACTAAGCTTTCTTCGCACTATTTACTAAGCTTTCTTTGCTCTCTTCGCAAACCCAAATAAGAAATTTTAATCACACCTTACTTGAATATCTTAACGATGTTGCTTTCTAAAATTTCAGTTGATTTGGTGGGAAGAATCTATATATCTCTTGAATTGTTTCCTTTGTAATTTCTGTAACAATTATGTGCTGGGATTTTGTTCATATCTCCCTACTCTTAACCTTACATACATGTACACTGGCTTGGAATGCACTGTTCTTGAATCCTGCTAGTTGTCATTTCATGTCCCATTTGTGCTATCCTTATGAAGAGTGATTGGTACAGGATGAAGTATTGATTGCTGGATTTGGAAGGAAGGGGCATGCTGTTGGAGATATTCCTGGAGTTGGGTTCAAGGTTGTGAAGGTTTCTGGTGTCTCACTTCTTGCACTGTTCGAAGAGAAAAAGGAAAAGCCTAGATCATAGGTTTCAGGGAAGTGTTTTCCTCTATTGCTACTCTAATAGTGAGCATTCTGCAAGTGAGAAATTTGTGTACATCTTGTAGTCTCTCAACTTAGCCTTGTTTCTTGAGAATTCAAGATTTTGGAATAGCAAGGAGTTAACAAGTAATCGACCTGGCGTAGTTTTTATATAAGCGATTCCACATCTGGCTGTGTATGCCTTGGCTGCTAATTGTCACTTCGGATTCTGCAATTTGTTCATCTCTAACTTTGAGCCAACTTCAAGCATAAAACATATTTCAAAAGGATCGAGACAAACCATCAGGTAAATTTTCTGATAAAATCTTCAAATATATCAAGCAAGCAAGAAAAGGAAAAATGCAACATGTGGGCTGCAATTGCTGCATCAATGCCATCTATTAGCCATTGATCTCATTACTTAAATATGTATTCGTTCAGAAAGACATGAAGAGTAAATGTGTCGAGACTTATCAAAAGATAAGCCTTTGAAGCATATCAGCAAGTTCTTTCAAGTAAGTAATTATTCATCTTAATGAACCATTTGCGTTGAAATGATTTTGTTCAGATCATCAATCAAAGATATTTCTGTAATGCGAAATCAACTCACAGATTTACAGCTTCTTCGCTCCTTCATGCAAGAAATTCTAGGTAAAAATTGCATAGATTTTAATTTTTGTTTGTTTGATCTCCTATTAAAGAAAGAAACATTGATTCTTCTGCCATCTCAAATAAACCCACTTCAGTAAGAGATATCATTCAAGTTGCCTTGTTCTATAGATAATAACCATACTGAAAGAATAGCTTTAGAAAGCAAATAATTTTGCGAATTTTCTATTCAATCCTCAAAACTTTAAAAATAATGTAGTTACCAGTTCAACAGTCTTGAAAATATTCTAGATTCTTAACTAGGAACAAGGAACCTACTTCCTTTGAATTCTGCAATGAAATCTCAGCTAAAATCAATGGCTATCATGCGTCGACTGAGATCATCAACTTGATTTGCCAAAGTACCTATATTTTCCTTGTTATTTTCACCAAGTCTATGCACATTGTTTCCAGGGCATTTCTTCCTGACGTCTTCATGCGCTTTCAAAGGGTGATTCTTTTCGCATAGGTAGATCTTCCCTTCATTCTCCATACCTGTTTTACTCAATGGTCCTGTCAAGCTTCCTGCCAACCGATGCTTGCCATATCTTGTTCTATTTGCTGATCCACTGGCATTGTCAATACCACTTCCAGTTCTGGAAGAAGTTTCCTGTACACCAGAGTGAAATTTCAGACCTCCATTTTGTGCTGAAGCAGCAGAATTTTCCTGTAAATAGAACATTTTCTTCATACAATTACAACTGTTGATTGCTAAAAGAATAGACATTTAATGTTAAAGAAGACACACTAATGGCTACTTAGCAGGAAAAATATTATAAATATATTACTAACCGCATCAAAAAATCCTATTTTTGGCGATGGCATTCGAAGACCTGAAGGTCTCGGTTTTCTTGAAACTATTGGAGAATCCATACTTGTACTCATCGAGACATTGTTGAATACTGGGTTCATGAGCTTGGTTTCCAGAATTTTATGCCCCAAGGTTTGACCATATCTATGCCTTTCAGAATCTGATGGTTTAGAGGAACTAATGTCAAAAGAAATCTCTCTACATGGAGTATTTGCAAGACTAGCAGCAGCACTATTTGATCTCTGCTTTGTAGATATTGATGATGATTCGGAGGACCAACCATCAAGAGAACTAGCAGGTGATATATAAGAAGACCACTTGGGTGTCGAAGGTAAACAAATAAAATCACTAGAATTCACCAATTCAGTTTTGTTTTTAACCAAGTATTTCGAAGAAGCTCTAAACCTTGAGCCAGAAGCAGTCCACCGGGAGTCAATTGTTCTCCTTTGAGGGATGGAAGGAGATTTACCAGAGAAATCAGCTGAGGCATAACAAAATCCCACAAACTCATTTTTTGCAGCAGGCAAAACTGAAGAAGGTGATTTCATTGATGGCTTTGAACCAGAAATAACATTGCACGACTCACGCAAACACATTTTCTTTGACATGGCCATAGTTTCTCCTGTAACAATCAAATGCAGGTGGTCACTAATGACAGTAAATCCTTCACATTCTATTGGGAAAGGATAAAAGAAAAAGAAAGGAACATTTAGGAACTTAACCGCAGGGAGATTTTGTAGCTTTATTGTCCATCTTAAAGTGATTTGTGACCAAAGAAGCCCTTTTGCTGGGAAGTATTGGTGAGGGGTTAGCACGACCAGATATCTTCGGTGGCTTAACAGAAGAAGGTTTGGATTCTCCACTTGCACTGGCACACTTTATTTGACCACCATGTTGTTGATGTTAATTCATATATGCACAAAAGTATTCCTTCCATTATATAATAACACTGGATACTCACCTATGCGTCAACCTGATTAATGGCAGCAGCAGAAGCACACCACTGTAATGGTTATAACTATAATATGCCAGTTTCAATCACTAGCAATTCAGATGATGCATAGGTGAGTCCCACATAAAAATTGACATAGTAGATATGAATCATAACAAGTTAAAGAAAATCACGTCAAAACTTACTTTTACTCTAGATGAAGCATCTTGTGTTTTTGAAGCTGGAAAAACAAAGATCAATTCAGCACATGAAACCAAAAGCAAGTGATCAACACATATACCACAAAGAAGTGAACACAAGTAGTTGCCATCAACAGATAAAAGAAGTAATGGATAAGTAAAACAAATTATAGTCATGGGCTCAACTGAAAAAACATGGATGCTAAACCTATAAAAAGGGATGCATAATCAGATTATGGTGGTAGACCCTATCATAGTTTTAACTCATTTTCAAATGGGAGAATTTTTTTCCCTTTTCACAGTTTCACTCACTCTCAATGAATATGTTTACTAAAAGAGAAGTGTCTGACCATGGCCATTTTTCCTTCCTTTCTCTCTTTTCAGTTTGCAAGTTGAAGTTGTGCCATTGGATGAAGCATGTCGTGACTTGCGCCTAGATGCTTTTATATCATCAAAAAGATCAATCTCAAGGCTTGCAAGAGAGTAACAATCACTATTTATAGTAGAATTTGATTCAGCAGACCTCCAAATTTCCTCTTCAAACCTAGGAAATTGAAGCATTTCTGGCCTTCTAAATCCTCCATTTATGATAGACAACTCCTCAGCATCCAGAACCCCTATGGGATAAAAAAAGAAGCTTAATAAGTATAACATTATGTTAAACATAAATACCCACAACGGGATGAAATCTTTCTTAAGCATACAAAGGATACCTGCACTTGTGAAAAAGGCACTATCCCAAGCTAAACTTTTGCGCATACTACCAATTCCACTTGTTGGTGTTAATGTGGATTCAAATGGAATAGACTTTGACTCCATGTGCACAGTCATATCTGCACCATCATCCCCCATTTTAAAATTAAGAGTCTCAAGCAACTCTTCCGGATCCAATACTCCTGAGCAGGTAGAGAACACACCAAGGTAAATTTGCAATACACACAACATTTCTGAAGATAATGAAATTAATATGAGTAAGCAACTTTCTTCATCCATAAACTGAACCTGGACTTGTGAAAAAGGCGCTATCCCATGCTAAACTCTTGCGCAAGTCACAACCCAATGAAGTTTGTGTAGTATCTCTCTCACTAGGACAAAGCATAATGGAAACATCCATATGCTGAGGATTTAGAGTCTCCATCGACTGAATGTCAACCTTATTTCTATCATCTGAAAGTTCTGTGAAATTGAAGCATGGGAAAAATGAATCAGGCAGCAAGAAAAAGAGAGAAAGAAGGATTGCATTCATGTCTACAATCTCCAGGTTGAAATCATTGAACACCAAATGAAAATGATGTATCGTTGAATCAGAGAAATTGTTTCTTCATTAGCTACTCATGGTCTATATTTTAAACATAAATTTGTGAAAACCCTTACATTAATCTGTATGATTTCTGGAGGATAAACTAATACTCGTACTAGAAAACTAAGACCCCAACCCTGGGTCTAATGATTCCTCAGTTGCTGCCATTTGCAAGGTTAAGCAAATTCAATTAACAGATAGAGGGGCAAAATCAGGCACTACAAAACTTAGAGGTCTAGTTATGTAACAAACAAGAAGAAGATATGCTATAGCAAATACCCACTTATATGTGTCAATGGACACAGCAAACAGCCTTGATCTTGATGACTGATAGATACCACGTTTTGATGTATATTCTAAAATGGGTTTTGGAATCACAAACAAAAATGAACCAAAATCAACTGCCTTTATGTGAGAATTGTATCAACAGTCATGGCAACAACCCATGACTTGTTTGGCCGTTAGACAAGATTTTATTGAATCAATCCAGAATTCAATTACCAAGAGCAAAACAAGTATACATTTTCATGAAACAATTCTTGGCTACCTTTAGATGAAGAATTGAATGCATCAATACAGAAAGATACAATAACAATTCAAAAAGATACATTACCTTTCTTTCTCGTATTAGAGAGAGAACCTGGGAACTGAAAATCTTGGAAATCAGTTTTGGAAGACATGTTGATGAATAGAAGATTCAATCTTTGTGGTGCGATATAATAGAAAAATTAGAGAAAGAGAGGGAAAATTTCAAAACTTGAGAGAGCAATTAAAGAAGGTAATTATTAGTAATTAGTGCATGATAACTGAAAGGAGCGGAATTAGCAGATTCCCTTTTCTTCTTTTCACAGAGAATTCATCCAATCACATCCCTTTCTGTCAAATTGGGTGGTAAAGTGATTGACTGTAAATTATGAGATTAGGGCTTCACACGCTCCATGGATCAAATAAATAAAGTTTAAATATATAAAATTTTAATATAATGTATTTGTTTTTTTTTTACAAAATAAAATTATTTATATATAAAAATAGTAATCAATATCAAATATCAAATAATTAGAAAAAAAATAAATTAAAATAAAACTGATTAAATTGAATTTATGAATTATAATACAATAGTGAAATAGATATAAGGTGCGGTCGCATGATACTGTTACGAAGTTGGAACTATACACTGCCAGCAACTGGTTGTCATGGCACTGTCAAGAATAACGAAACACTCCCAGAATCTCTGCAAATCAATTAAACCCATTAATCTTAATTCTGTCTCCATCAGAAATCTCTCCGCCGGCCCCTCAGATTTCAACGGAACCACCAATTACCTCATATCCATCTTCACCAAACAGCCATTTTGCCCAGACAGCCCTGACTTGAAGAGTCTTGCTCCAATGCTAAATACCAAAGTCGTTGAATCTGTGTTGAATTCTTTCAAATGCTGGAGAACAGCTTACTCTTTCTTCATTTGGGCCTCAAACCAATATGGGTATAAGCATAATGTGTATACTTACAATGCAATGGCTTCAATCCTATCACGTGCTCGAGAAAATGCCCCGCTAAGAGTTTTGTCTTCTGCTCTCCTGAATTCTCGTTGTTCCATGACTCCTGGTGCTCTGGGTTTCTTTATTAGATGTTTGGGTAGTGTTGGGTTGGCTGATGAAGCTAACGTGTTCTTTGATCAAGTAAAAATGATGGGTCTTTGTGTGCCGAATAGTTATAGCTATAATTGTTTATTAGAGGCCATCTCTAGATCTAAGTGTGGGTCTAATTCTATTAGTTTGATTGAGATGAGAATCAAAGAAATGCGTGATCAAGGTTGGGATTTCGATAAGTATACTTTGACGCCAGTGTTGCAGGTATATTGTAATGCAGGGAAGTTTAATGAAGCTATGAGTGTTTTTAATAAAATTTGTGATTGTGGTTGGGTTGATGAGCACGTATTGTCTATTTTAGTGCTGTCTTTTAGCAAGTGTAGTGAGGTGGACAAGGCGTTTGAATTAATAGAAAAAATGGAAGATCAAAACGTTAGATTGAATGAGAAAACATTTTGTATTTTGATTCATGGATTTTTAAAACTATCCAGAGTGGATAAAGCCCTCCAATTGTTTGATAAGATGCAGAAGTATGGTTTGACTCCTGATCTAGCTCTTTTTGATGTGCTAATTGGAGGGCTCTGCAGAAGTAATGAGCTTGAGAAAGCTTTGTCATTGTATTCACAAATGAAGTTGTTCAAAATCCAACCTGATATTGGAATAGTTACTAAGCTCATATCCTCTTTTTCTGACAAAAGAGAATTAACCTGCATACTTGATAAAATCCATGAGGATATGGATTTAGAAGGTCTAACTTTGGTATGCAACTCTTGTTTGAATTCACTTGTTAATAATGGCTTGATAGATAAAGCTTATTGTCTTCTCCAGGTTATGATGGGAAAAGAATATGGTGATAATGTTGGGTTACATAAGCTTTTCCAAGAAAAAGAAATGGTTGCTCCTAATACAGCTAGTTTTACTATTATCATTAATAGTTTGGTCCTAGCTGGCAAGTTGGACTTGGCCCTTTCACTCTTTCGAGATATGGCTCAAATTGGTTGCAGTTGTAATCTAGTGATTTATAATAACTTAATTGATGGACTGTGCAATTCTGATAGATTGGAGGAAAGTTATGAGCTTCTGAGAGAAATGAAAGAATCAGGAATTGAACCGACACAATTTACTCTCAACACTATATTTGGGTGCCTTTGCAGGAGAGGGGATGCTTCTGGGGCCCTTGATATGGTTAAAAAGATGCGTATTCATGGCCACCAGCCTTGGATCAAACATTATACCTTGCTAGTCAGAAAAATGTGCAAAAATGGGAAGGCAATACAAGCCTGCAGATTTCTTGCTGACATGATTCAAGAAGGTTTCCTACCTGATATAATTGCCTATTCCGCATCACTAGGTGGTTTGATGGAAATTCAAGAAGTTGATCAAGCGCTGCAGCTGTTCCGTGACATTTGTGCTCGTGGGCATTGTCCTGATGTGGTTGCTTACAACATACTAATAAGTGGGCTCTCTAAGGCCCAAAGAATTACAGAAGCTCATAATATATTTGAAGAGATGGTGATGAAGGGTCTTGTCCCGTCTGTTGTCACGTATAACTTGCTTATAGATGGATGGTGCAAAAGTGGTTGTATTGATGAGGCCCTACATTATCTTTCCAGTATGTCTGAGAAAGAAAGGGAACCTAATATCATTACATACACTACTTTGATAGATGGGCTGTGTAATGCTGGAAGACCTGATGATGCTATAATGCTATGGACTGAAATGAGGAGAAAAGGTTGCACTCCAAATAGAGTTGCTTTCATGGCTTTTATTCATGGTCTTTGCAAGTGTGGTAGGCCAAATGCAGCTGTGGTTCATTTAGGTGAAATGGAAGAGAAAGAAATGGAACCTGACACTTTTGTTTATATAGCCTTGATAAGTGCTTCTGTTGCTGACTTAGAGCTTCCTCTGGCTTTTGAGATATTAAAAGAGATGGTCAACAAGGGAAAATTTCCCGAGCTGCTTGATAAGAACTATATAATTGCAAGAGATGCAATACTTAAGTTGTCTGAAGATGCCAGGACTTCCTCTAGCATCAAAAGTCTTATAGCCAATGGCAGCATTCCAACAATAACTCCTTCAGATTTTGGGTCTAAAGGTGGATGTACGGGCGTTCAATAAAAGGAGGTTTATGCTCAAAGAAATTTTGTAACTATATGTGTGCCAAAGATTGACATTGAAGAATATATCTTGTGTAGTTCGGATGATTTCATTAACTCTTGCCTTCTCAACAAGGTACATGGGACAATATTTTTGTAACTAATGCTTATTCTATATAACCTTGTTGGAATGTTACTTGTTAGCAGCATTGGTGTCTGTTCAAACCATTGCTTTTGCATAAATATATTTATCTAGAACATATTATCTAATAAATATAACTAAGTTGAATTTCAAAGGTTGTTTGTTTTGCAAGTTTGTAAAGCATTTTTCATATGTAAGTAGAGGCATGTTGTGTTTAATAGTTTGATTTTTCTAAATTGAGCTAATATGTGTTCCCATATGTAGTTAAGATAACCAATATTAAACTACTCTGTGCCATGTCACATATGTTTTGATGAAAACGGCCTCCTAATTTTTATTGAACTGCCACGTCATGCTGTTTTTTCCTTAACTATCAATTAAAACAGCCACTTCATACTATGCACAATGAACAATCTCTCGATGAGAGTTTTTCTCTCTGAAATTTCAAACTCCACAGCAGTCTTTATCTACCAACTACCAAAATTTTACCTTTAAATGCAATCTCAGGAACAGTTCTTTACTGCAGATACGTTACTGGATTTCTTCTCGGGAGCTGTTTTGTTGGAGTTTATAGCTAACCATGTATGTATTTGCATCGCCATTCTTTTCTTATTGCAATTTTTCTGAAGGCCTATTTGAAATTTTCTTCTGGATTAAATTAGATTGCTTTTTTCCTGTTTAACTTTATGTCTGGTTTGCACCTGATAAACAGATTTCTGTCCACTGGATTAGTATTAGGGTTAAGTAATAAAAGCAAACAAGGATGCAAGAATCTGTGGTATGATCAATAAACATTTGGGCAGAGGTTATGAAACAATTCCACGTGAAACATCAAGAATATAGGTTGTTTTACAAGCCTCATACGCAACCCTAATCCCAATTACTGTGATTGGACCAGAACACTGAATATGCAACTAAGGAATAACCATATTTTAAGTGTGAACACATCACAATTTGGAATTTTTTTTCCCTTTCTCAGGAAAATGGAAGTTATTTCTGCAACCACAGTATCATTGACAACTTACAAGATCCAGAGAACAAACATCCAGGAACCTGGAAATTGCTAATATCTTCATTGATGTTGCCTGCTGAGAAAGCATTGAGCCTTGTTTTCTTCAGAAAAATGATGGAATTTCAGGACATTGAAAAGGAGATCATTGTTTTCTGAGCTTTCTTCTTGATGAACTAACCAACGATATCTCTTTGTAAGTACATTGGCAATACCCGGAAAGAAAGAATTTTTTTTTTCTTTTTCACTGCTGTAGGAATTTTATAAATGTGTCCTGTTAGGAAAGACATAATCTACCTTTATGCATTGTGAGTATAAGAAAACCAACAGGATCACATATAATTCTTTCCTTTTGTATGTTCAAGGAGAAACCATCATTCTTAAACCTGTAGTCATGTGGTTTCACCTTTACAAAGCGGCTATACAACTTAAATAGGTATCTGCATACATGTTTCCTGGAAAGTAAGTTCTTAGGAATAAATAAGTCAACAGAACAAAGGTCAGATGGCACCGAAAAAGAAAGAATCCTTTATTCACTAGAAACAAACAGGATCTTCACCAACGGACTTTACATGCATTGGAAAATCAACGGCTTTTCGGTGGATTGGAGACCTTGTCATTTAAAGTGAATAGGCACATGTTTATGACGAACTACTGATGGAATTAGTGACAGATTTTAAGGTGGTCTGTAAATCTGTCAGAAATTTTGGTTCCTTCTCGGCAGCCTTGCTCTCCTGACATTCTGTCCCTCCCAGCCTTGCTCGTTGGTTGTCACTATCTTTCGTTCCTGCCCCCATTGCCATCTCAACTTGTCACCATCAAGTCCTTTGCCATTCGCCATCGCAGCCCTTTCACTTTTGCTGGAAGAGTGAGTCAATTTATGTGATTTCTCTTTTCTTTTTTTGCCTCTTTTATTCCATTGTTCCAGGTTTTCTGTGATTTGATGTTCTAGTTGAATGTTGATTCTAGTTTGTTAAATGTTGAATGTTGATCTGTATTTTCCTTCTATCTTTGAGAAGACTAGTAGTTGCGAATGCACAAAAGTGATTGTAATTTGTTGCTACTAATGATAATGTGAATCTGCTAATTAAAATTCTCAAGAATCAATATGATGTTTTCTTGTTTCCACTAATGATAAGGATAATTATAAATGTTAGACATGGTACCGCCTTCTCCGAATTTATTGGAAAGCAGATGCCTACCATGTTATGTGCCTCAGATCATGAGGTGCTATATTTTCTGGAAAAACAAACATGCACGAGCTTGGAACCAGAACAAGTGGATAAACTTACGGGTAACCTTAGTCTACTTCTTTACTTATATTTTTTTAAGAACAGTTTCATTGTTTTTTCGATTAATGTGGTGCTATACTTAATTGGAAAAACAAACGCTAATGTGATACCCACAAGGTTTCTGGAGGTTCTTCTAGTTGATCTGCTGCATTGGTAAACCGGACTCCAACACAATCCCATTATCAGATTTGTTGTAATGTAGTGTTATTGTCATTCTTCTTTATTCACCTCTCTTGCAAATCAAATGTGCATTTAGGCTCTGTCAGAAATGCCAGCAACTATGTGGTGTTGTGGGTACCAAACCAACCCTTTGTTGTGGAACTCATGCTGAGTGAGAGGCTGAAAACTCATTTTTGTGTCCGATTTTATATATATATATATATATTTTTTACGAGATTTCACAAAATTCATGAAGATTCATTTCTCATATCATGTATTTCAGTGTTCTCTCTCTGAACTGGACGATTGGGATGGTTGGAGTATTCAGGCACCATAGAGGAAACACTTATCATGGAGGATATATTTTCTTGTAAAACTATTAATTAGCAGCCTACTATGGTCTCAATTCCATAAAGAGCTTATAGGTTATGTGGGTTATAAGCCTGTGAATCAGATTTTAAATAGTCTGATACTGCAAGTTAATTGATCAATATTTTCAATCATGCAGCTCTGAATTGCTAATTTTCCATTGAATGAATCATCCAACACAGCCGTGAGAACTTGTTCTAAAAGTTACTTATTTTGGTAAAATTATGGAGAACATTCTGCATTTTCATTTTTTACCCCCTTTGATTTGAAATCTTTCTTACTTTGAAGTATGATATTTGTTGGTATCATATTATTGTTGCAATTGAGTATGAATGAAGTGATTCAATGTAATAATTAAGCAATTAATACTACTTGAAAGAATTGCTTCACATTAATCCTTTGAAACACATTTTTCTTCATTTTTCCCCATTTTATTCTTCACCTGTCAGCCAAAAGCATATTTTCCACTGCTGAGGCCTGCTAGTCCAATTTCAAACGTTACACTGGCAAGACAAGTAGGTAGAATATGTGATGTGCTTGTAAAATCATTTAAGTTTGATTGTTTTTTACCCTTTTTAATTGATATTCTTATGCATTGGAATGTAGAGGTTACTATACTAGAGATAGAAGCAATGCGCCTTCCACAATATTCAACTGTTGGAACTGTGTAGCACTTCACTCAGTTCCCATGTTCGAAAGGCAGAAAAGTCTGTTTAGGAAAGCTTTACTTTTTCCTTTTGGGTAGTGAGCAAGATAAATTTTTATCATTGTCTCGATTCCAAAGGTTGGGATTTCTAATCTTTTTTTAAGCACAGTAATTGCTTACTCAAGAGTCTGAATATCTGGCATCACTTTGTATAAATAAATGTTATTTTTGTCATATTTGCTTTCATTTGATCCCTGTATATAAATGCAATTAATTCTTTATTTCGACTTAAATAGATACAATTCTATATATATAAAATTCGTGGGTATATGGTTACGCAGAAAAATATAAATGTCATAAGCAGACGTTAACATGCAAGTATCAGTTCCATAAAGTAACAAAATATACATGAATAAATACAATTCTATGAACCCATCTTCCTTCCTAGGCGACAGAGAATAACAATGATATTGATGTTAAAGACGAAGAAATTAAAAAAAAAAAAAAAAAAATCACTTAATGAATGCAGCATTAAACAGGTCCTCCCACAATGTCAAATGGTTAGAAGAGGGACAGGAGAGGTACGAAACAAGCATATCATGTTACAAAACCTTGAAGGCAAAAGACAGACATTGCTTGAAAAAGTATGTTTCAATGTTGCCAAGGCTAAACTGCTTGTGACTTGCATAATATGGACAAAAGCATTCTACCATCTACAAGAAAGGAATTCATTATATGACATTCTCATGGATTATCCATAAATCATAATAAACCAGCAACTGAGATTCTGTAACTGAACCTCGTACTCGTCAAGCATACAACTACAAGGGTCAGCTAAAACTTGCTATACTATGTACTGAGCGAACCTAATTAGATTGTTTAACAGCCTCAACTCTCTGTTGTCTGGCTCCAAAACATGCCAAAAAATCATCCAGAAAAGATGTTTCAGACAACCAGAAGAATTAGCAATCTGATACTTCTTCAGCTTCCCATTAACATAAAAGCATGTGTAAAAGCATCAGAAGTAGAGTAGGAGCTGCACTGCATCTGCCTCAGTTCTTCAACCTCTGCTCTCTCCTATCAAGAAAGTTTAATTAGTAAATACGTAATATACCAGATAGATAATGTAGCAAAATAAATCAGATCAATAGTCGAATCTTTCATAGATCAGCTACATTAACTGGTCCAGAGACATGTTATATTCCAAACAGCCAGAATATATCCATATCATCCCATCAGTCCCTTTTTTTCTAATCTCTCTCTAATTTCTTCAGATTCCCATCCCCTCTTCATGCATTCAACTAACACTTCAAATGCTAAGATATAATTACGAAAACTTAACTAAGTTGCACTTTTGCCCAGCATTTGGTCATCAGACCACAATCTGGGAGACATCGCGCACTGGGATATCGTTAAACTATTGCCCAGTGATCCAGTGAGCTAAAAGCAGCCACCCACTGAAAAAATAATAAATCAGGAAAACCCAGAGAGAGTAAGTTAAAATTATCTTCCAAGAGAAAAAAAAAACTACCTAAATCTTCATCGGATCAGCTTCTTCAGTACTGCAGAAAAAGTGTTGCATCTTCCTCACCTTGGAGTGTGATCATTGGTTGACTTTTAAATGGTACAGATATAGTATAATTGAGCTGGTAATTTACAAGTATTGAACCAAAAATG
>CAOGCB010178572.1:0-36119 GCA_948266635.1 Cnidoscolus chayamansa | reverse complement strand
AATAGTGCATGGGGAAGTTTGAGAATGAGTCTTGGAGTATAGAAAGGGTGTATGTATATGTATTGTATCTAATCCAAAGTCCATCAATATTAGACTAGACTCATGGAATCAGAGGCAACAATAGATTGGATTATTGTGAAGGCACAATTTTCCAAGTGAGTAGATGCTAACTATTTTTAAATGTATGACACAAAATGTTTGGTGGCATATGCATGCATCATGATGTTTAGGTTGCTTGCATTAGCACCACAAGATATATTGCATTGCACATGTGTTATATGATATGTATAACTCAATGACTACTGGATGAACCATAGACTTCAATGATATGATGAATTGACAAAAATGAAAGGTAGTGTATGGGTGACAAGTTGGTCGAAAGGAGCTACTTGGCAATAGTATATGGTAAGACCAAAATGTCCAAAAGGAGCTTTTTGGCACTATACTTAATGGTAATGTTGGTTTGAGGGTATGCTTCAGCTGCCTGGATCATTGGCCCAAGTATATGCTTCAATTGTTTGGGTTTAACATTAATGACGTCCCGAGGAGTTGTTTCAGCAACCGAGCATCGAGGTCATGGGACAGATTCACCTTACTTGTAAAGTTATGTGAAATGTTTGTCTATGATGCATTACGCTAGCATGAAAATCAATTATTTATGTATGTTTTTTTATGTTTCTACTCACGAATCTATTTTAAAATAGGTCACACCCCTTTTTATGCCTACCCTCTCTCCCCTCTCCCTTTACTTATTTTTCATAGGATCAAGATGATGACTCAGAATGTCATGAACGATTTTTAGGGCATATAAGATTAAGTGCCTAAAATGATGGAATTAGTAAAGAAATGAATAAATGAAATAAGAAATGAAATAAAAAGGAAAATAACTAAAAAGAAAAGAAAATAAGAAAAAGAAAATAAAAAAATGGAAAAGTCAAAAGTTGAAAAGTAAATACAAGATGCCAAGGAGGTGGCACCCAAATGAGATAAAAACAAAAAGCAAGAAGAAGAAGAAGAAGAAGAAGAAGAAGAAGAAGAAGAAGAAGAAGAAGAAGAAGAAGAAGAAGAAGAATGGAGATTGTGAAAGGTGGTGAATGGCTGAGAAAAGGGAGGGGGGGTGATTATATAAGGTGGAGAGAGTGCAGTAAATACAATAGAGTGGCAGGTCAAGGAGTAGTCGGTTAGTTGATGTGTTGCAGAAGGGTATTAATACCAACTTTTAATGTCTCTTAGCCCTCCTTCGTTTCCCTCAGGTAGCCTCTTCTTGCAGTTGTGATCTTCAAACATTGCCATTATAAAATCCTCTATTTGGTATTGGAAGAATTTAGGATTAAGGATTAGCATAATTTTAAGCTTAATGCTTATCCCATTCTTAACTTGCTTTGGGCATCTAAGTTTCAAGTGAAAAGGATGGTTTTCCTTCAAAGTAACAATAATAATTATTCGAACATATGTATGCTTTTTGGTTTAAATGTCTCACTTATTTAAGTAGGATTATGAAGTCTTTTAGTTTTAATTGGGTTATTAACTTCCCTATAAGTCCACAAATATAACTAACCCACACACACACACACACACACATTTTTAATATTTATTCTGTGAGAACTTTTAAGTTTATAAGTCAGACTCATAACAGCCATACAACATATTCTCTCATCTTGTTTTTTTTTTTTTAAATATTCAAAATTAAGTTTATAGTTATTATAAAATAGATTAATCCAAATATATTGTAAATAAATTAAATGATTGTTATCAAAAAATAAATAACTGATATATATATATATATATATATATATTTGAGTTTTTTAAATTAATTAATATAAATTAGTTATTGATAAAGAGACAGGGCCCACTATTATGAGATCAGGAGTTGGGTGTGTCGGGTTAATGAGTTTGGCAGTGGAGTTGGTGAGCTTGGGTAGATATGTCAGAACATAATTTAATTACACTCTTCGCTCCTCTTTCTCTTTGTTTTTTCACTTTTTTTTTTCTTTTTATAAAATAAAAACATTTATTTTTTCTCAAATTTTATTAATTATAATAATTTTTTTTACCTTTTTTAATTACAAAAATATATAATTAATTGAACTAATTTTAATTAAAAAAAAAGAAGATAAAATTGGATTGCCACCAAAACGGATCGAAGTTCAAATTGAGAACAGTAAGTGAGGAGTAAAGTTACAGCGAGGAACTTGTCCTGAATTTCTAAATTAGCTGTCACTGACAGGCTGTCAGTACCACCTTCCATTCTCTTTAAGCTCCGACATTGCACTTTCGTTTTCATTTTGTATTTATTGTATATTTATTATTATTATTATTATTTTGAGGTTACACTTCTTCGTCTTCTTCAAGTGACAAAGCTGTTGCATGGGGTGGAGTCCTCTTTTGTTGACACATGGCTTCTTCTTAAGCATATGAATCCTCTTCACAACTTTACCCATTAATTTAATCATCAAAGTTCAAACAAAATGATACGAATCATGATTGGAGATTTAATATGTGTTAGCTGAAATTAAACAAGAGAATATAAATGGACACTACAACGGAAAGCTTATACCCGTTTTTGGGCTGGATTTAATAATCCGGTTAGCTGTGCTGCACCAGGCCCATCCCATTACCGTATCCGTCCGGAAAATGTGGACTTCTTGTTCTCAAAACACATTGATCGTTTGAGTTGGATATTTATTTTTTAAATTAAAAATCAATTTTTTAATTAGTAGATATTGATTTTACCTTAATAACTGTTATTTAATTTTGTAACATTTTCCATATATTTCCGGTGTTATTAATTAAACGTATTAAAGAATGCATTTTAATAATATATTAAAATTGTACTAAAAGAAAACTACTAAATGAAAATGAAACAAGTGTTGGACATTTGCGTCCAAGGCACGCAAGAAGTCTTATCGATAACCGACATCGTTTTCCTTAAAACAACGTAGTTTTAGGGTTAGTTTGCCCTTGACCTAAATTGGCCATCAGCCGCACCCTCGCTTATTTTTCTTTCTTTTTTGCCCTTTATCTTGCTCTCACTCGCTCTTTCCAGTTTCTTTCGTCGGTGAAGATCCTCGTCTTCCCTGCCATCGGAGACACTGCTTTCAGGTTTCTATTTTAATTTTACTTTTCTCCGTTGCTTTCATCTCACTCGTTCTCATTTCCATTTTCCACTTCTTGGTGGAACTCTCATCGAGATTACACTATCCGTTACTCCTGTTCTCTTTAGCACGCCTGTTGACCTCTGATATATCTTACCCTCTGCTTCATATTCAGATAAGAAATATGCCGCCAAAATCAGCAAAATCGAAAGAAGCACCCGCTGAGCGACCCATCCTTGGAAGATTCTCCTCTCACCTCAAGATTGGGATTGTAATCACTAATTGTGCTTCTTTTTATGTTCTACACTAGTATTTTGACATCTATTCTCATCCCTGATAATACCTTTTTTTTTTACTTGATTGCTTGATGTCTCAGTTGTTTGAGTTTTATATTATTTTTGCTTTTTAACTCTGTGGCTGATAATTTTCAAGTAAATGAAGAGTGGATAAATGAGGGGACAAGCTTGGTTTGTTGCCTTAATTGATGTTGTATATCCATATGCTTATCCCTTATCTTTGTTCTGCAGTGATGCTTATATGAGATTAAACTATCCTTTCTATGTAATTTGATGTGATTAAGTGAAAATTTTCGTACGCTTATAATTTATTTTGGCTTTTATATTTCTTTAGGTAGAAAAGAGAGAGGAAATTTTAGTTTTTTTCTCCTTTATTTCTCAGGTTGGATTGCCAAATGTTGGCAAATCTACTCTTTTCAACACATTAACAAAGCTATCAATTCCTGCTGAAAATTTTCCATTTTGTACCATTGAGCCTAATGAAGCTCGGGTTAATATCCCTGATGAAAGATTCGAGTGGCTTTGCCAGCTGTATAAGCCAAAAAGCGAGGTTTGTGATTTAGAATTTTTTTTATTCTTTTTTGGAGAGTATTTGAGCATATGCATGTCTGTTCTGGAATCTTGATGATTTGGATTATGTGGGAAAACTTGATATAGCCTTGCCCTTTGCGAGCACATTTTTGTAATGAAATACATCAAATTGTAAATTGTGCGTGGGGTTGGTTTATTTTAAGATGCCAAAAAAGCAAGGAATTATTATAATATGGAGAAATGTACAAGTTATATGAAATGCAATAGAATGTGATTTATCACATGAAATTAAAAGTGCCCCAAAACAGTAATATTATTCAAATAATGCAAAATTGTGCGCTGTTATTAAAAAAAAAAGGTTCATTCACAAGATATAACTTTGCTAGTTAATTTCCAATAAGTATAAATATAACCTACCAATTTATTCTTCTTATTCTCCCTTTAAGCTTGCCACATGTTATGTCAAATTATTTTCCGCAGGTTTCAGCTTTCTTGGAAATCCATGATATAGCTGGATTGGTTAGAGGTGCCCATCAGGGGCAAGGCTTGGGCAACAATTTCTTATCTCACATTCGTGCAGTTGATGGCATTTTTCATGTGTTACGTAAGATGCCTGTTATTTTAATTCATTTCAATTTTGGATTTGCTACTTTATATATATGCTACAGTTGCCATGCCATGTGTAAATGGGTGTTTAACCTATATGAAAAAGAATGAGATTATGATTTGTGACGCCACTATTAATTTTTGGTCTGAATGTAGGTAGTTGTATTTACTTTATTTTATTGTCTGCAGCTGCAATATGATTATTGTCACTGTCTTCTATCTCAGAATAATGATGTTTTATGTCAATATAACATTATAGAAGCACATATCTTACTTGGAAGTTGGAACTGTTATATATTTAACAATAGCTTGGTGTTCTTCTTGGATAATCCGGTGTGGTTTTATCTTCCATGTTTTGGTCGGCTAAACTAGTTGGAGGACTAGGAAACCTTGTGCCCCCCCCCTTGCTTGCCATATATGAATTTTCTTTCCTTGCTTGTTAGGTGGAGTTATACCCAGGTAGATAACCATAGAAGAGACTTAAAAAAAAATAAGATCACGTTTTGAGCATATAATGCTACTTCCTCTAAATGAAGAGGCAGACCAGTTATAAGGAATTTTGTTTCTCATGGGTATGTGGCAATGTACTTGCAGTCAAATTGGCAGTTGCTTACATTACTTGGTATTGGCTTTGAGTAATATTTTATTCATGGGATTCTAGTTGTTATTTAATTCCAACTACTTATTTTTGTCCACATGTTATAGGTGCATTTGAAGATCCAGATATTGTTCATGTTGATGACTCTGTGGATCCTGTGAGAGATTTAGAGGTTATTGGTAATGAGTTACGACTAAAGGTATGTGCACTAATGTAACCTTGGCACTGAGATTCACACTAGGGTTTTATACCTAGACATATCATGTAGAAGCTTTTTGGTTCTTAAATATGCTTATTTATGTATTGTTATTATAAGTCCCTTCCTGGCTTCCATTTATTGATGCATCAGTGATGGAAATTTAGAAGTTATCTTTTTCACAAACACTTCATTTAACTCAATGATATAAAATATGTTTATCAGGAAATTCAACTGTGCAATTGATAGAGTTAGGAGCAATCAATATGAAAAATAGGAACTTGAATGGAGGAAATATATCTTGTATTGGATAAAGATGGCAGAATGCCTTCCATGAAGCATTTCATAGTAAAGAACAACTCTCTTCTTCCTATGATCTCACGATACTGGATAACAATGAAAAGAACGAGAAAAAAAATATCCAGGAGAAACTCCTCTGTCTATTGGAATGCTAGCCTCAGCTACAGCTGCCAATTTGATAAGAATGATATCCCCATTAGCTGCTAAATAGCCCCTATGGATTTGGATCCCTTTTTTCTGTTAGCAACTTAGCATCTTCAGGTGTTGTTTCTTTCTTGGCTTACTCTAACAAACCCAACTACTCCAGCTGCTTGATGCTAGGACACCTCCAACCGGATTCCTCTGCCCTTTTCTTCTTTCTGAAGTCTACTTCTAATGTCACCACTCATGCACTGTTGTTGCTTATCTTCAGCTGCTCCTGAATTCATAAAGTAATCCTCCTTAAGCACCACCGATTTTGTTTGTATAACATTATCTAGTTGTTTTTCTGCCCTCTGCTTATGGATTGTATGAAGCAAGTGAATTAGAGATGGGGCCTAGTTGGCTATATACTCTCAAGCCCAGAATATGCAAGTAGCACTTAAATATTAGGCATAACTGTGTATGGAAATTGATAAATTTTTACCAACTTGAAGAAACATATAGAATTGGCATTATTCAAATGGTGGAGGTTGTGCTAGGCATTGGGCCTTTTAATTATGTATTGCAGTTGCCAAATGTTTCATTTTCTACTTTTTAATTTTAATATAAAGCAATGACTTCCTTTTTCTTCTTTAAAACTGACTAACTTTATCTCATTGATGTGCTTATATTGTTTTTTGTAACATATTATTTTATTCAGTTGTGATGTTAATTCATTGTTTTAAGTAGATGTTTTATATGGCTTGATTCTAGGACATTGAATTTATGGATAGAAGAGTAGAAGATCTTGAAAAGAGCATGAAGAGGAGCAACGACAAGCAGTTAAAAATAGAGAATGAGTTGTGTCAACGGGTTTGTACTATATTATAGCAGTTTGGAAATTTTTGCCCTTGAATCGCTTACCATATTTGGTCTGAATGACTGATCATGCATTTTTTTTGGATTTTGTCTATAGCATATTTATTGTCAGGGCATGTCAAATTGGCAATGCATTCATTTCCTAGAATTCTGATGAGGAGGCTCTCTTTTTTGTGTTCTTTTATGTTCTTTTTCTTCTCTCTCTCTCTCTCTCTCTCTCTCTTTCAATTATTTCTAAGGGAATGAACTTTGAATGGAATGAGATTTACTTCCTAAGATTTGGATACCCTTGAATCTCTTACCATATTTGGTCTGATCATGCATTTTTTTTGGATTTTGTCTATTGCATATTTATTGTCAGGGCATGTCAAATTGTCAATGCATTATTTCCTAGAATTCTGATGGGGCTCTCTTTTTTGTGTTTTTTTATGTTCTTTTTCTTCTCTCTCTTTCAATTATTTCTAAGGGAATGAACTTTGATTGGAATGAGATTTACTACCTAAGATTTGGATATGTTAAGCTGACTTCTCTATTTGTAGATTTCATTTAATATGGTTATCATGAGCTTTAATTTTCTTTTTTCGGTATCTCATTCAACACCTATCTGCACTTAAATCTCTAGCTGGTCTTAAGTGTTGCTGGTTTATTGTATTTGCAGGTCAAGGCATGGCTTGGGGATGGTAAAGATGTTCGCCTAGGAGACTGGAAAGCTGCTGATATTGAGATACTGAATACGTTTCAATTGCTTACTGCCAAGCCTGTTGTTTACCTGGTAAATCTTCTTTCCTTGGCTTTTGGCGTTTCAGATTATAGCAAGGGTAAATTCTTTGCTGGTTAAACATTAAGCTAGCAGTGTTTTCATATTCACATCTGCTACTGCTATAACTGTTTGTCCTTTCCTTAGCATTTCATGGAATCAGTTTAAGCATTAATATCTTTTGCCGTCATTTTTATTAAGAATATCTTTCAAATAAATGAAATTTATCATGTGATTTGATGAAGAGAAAAGTCATCACTAAGTGACTCATATTTGGTGTGGTTCTGTGTGCATGAATTAATTCAAACTCTAAACTCTCCTGGAAATAAAATTTGGTATTAGTTGAATTGAGAATAATCTGTTGTCATGGTTTGTTAATAACTTGTCAACTAACAAATATTAGTTGGAACCATTTGGTTGGACACAGAAATTGTTAAGAGAAATTAAAAACAATGTCATTTTATCTTTTTTGCTTGCTTGATATTTGTAGACAGTAGACACAGATAAGGATTGAATTGAACTTGCCTACGAAGATGTCAATGGTATGGAAGTTGGTTAATAATTATTCATGTTACTCACTTCTAAGTTACTAAGTATTTAGGCTTATTCAAAGTTGTTAAAAGGACAGGATTTAGGGTTACACTTTTCCCAGTGTGAGGACGGACTTCATTAAGATGTTCTTACACTTCTCCAAGTTGTGAGGATTCAAACTTATTTGAAGTCCTTAACTCTGTGGTTCAGAATTTCTAAGCTACTACTAATAGTATACAAATTTGACCATATCAAATATTAACTTGGAAATGTTTAAAAATCCAACTGCAATACATATATAAGTTTTCCTTGTGTCAGAATCATAAATGGGAGGCAGATTGAGGCCGCATGAGCATGAAATATTATAAATCAACTACAGTATCCTAAAAAATAATATATTACTTTGTCACCACACATGCTTGAAAGGTTGCTTCGAATACAGTACTATGGTTAGAGAATTAGTGAAAATTTACCATGGAAATCATTCATTTTCCATTATGAAAAAGGAAAACCAAAATTGCTTGCTTCAATGCTGATTCGGAAGATTATTGTAAGAAAATGCTTTAAAGAATTTATTTATGTTTATGCTGCAGGTTAACATGAATGAGAAGGATTACCAGAGAAAAAAGAACAAGTTCTTGCCCAAGATTCATGCTTGGTATTTACCAACTTTTCTTTTTTGTTTTACTTCATATTTACCAGTCTGCATTTTTTTATTTAGTCTTTCATCATATCAAAAGCTATTCGTTTACCCATATAATCCCCTTGTTTTTTGTTTGTTCCTTTGGTGAACTAGTATCTTGACAGTGCAAGACCCATATCATCACGTCAAAGTTGTTTTTGTTGAATCTAAGGATTTTTCCAAAAGAAATTAATTATGGTTTTGTTTTATAGGGTGCAGGAACATGGGGCAGAACCAATTATTCCTTTCAGCTGTGTGTTTGAAAGGAGTCTTGCTGATATGTCAGCAGATGAAGCAGCAAAGTATTGCGAGGAGAATAAGTTGCAAAGGTCAGTAATAAAGAGCATTGATTTTAATCTAAAATTTTTTTCCTTATTTGAATAAATAGCATTTTAGATATTGTGTTTTGAACTTTATACATAATTGATGAGCATAAATGTCGAAAGAAATTTCAAATTTGTACTGTATATAAACTTAACTTACCTCGATCATTCTTATGTTTTTTCAAGTAGAAATAAGTTATTTGACAGTGCTGCCCTCCATTTTTTTTCTTTGAAGAACCTCATTAATTGTTCTCTAAAATTGAACAATAATTTGTAATGCCCAGATGTTGGGGCTTCTATTCAACTGCTAATTATATTTTGTCTTCAATGAGCATGAGATAAATAGTCCATTAAATTGTTTTGTTTTTATCATATGCATGGATGTGAATGTAATGTGCAAACGAGCTTTGGTTTAGTAGTGTTGGAGTTGTTTCTAGGGTTAAGAATAAGAAGTCATGAGTTTTGAGCTCCAGCCAGGGCAAGTAATGCATAAAAAAAATGTAATGCATACCATGATTATGAACTCAATTAGTACATTTTACTCTGATTGTCTTTGTAATATATCTCAACCTCCATAAATTTGAAGAACTATGGTTTTACTTGCAAATATTTCCGTCCTCTGCCCTTCTGGTTCCATACCAGTGCTATTATGTGACAAGGTGACGGGTACCTTATGGCCTTAGGCAAGAGATGAGGCGAGGCCCTTTTTGAAATGAGGCACCATGAATTAATAATACAATTATTAATGATAATAGTAATAATAATTTTTTCATACTTTTCACTAATTTAACAAGTTAAAGACATTAAAGTAAAAAGAAGAAAAAACACATTATTTGCACCAGGTTCACCAGGAAGTGAAGAAAAAATGAGGAGAGGAGAGGCAGAGAGAGAGTAAAGAAGAAGAAGAGGAGAGAAAGGATGAGAGGCATAAGTAAAGAGAGAGAGAGAGAGAGAGAGAGGAAGAGGAGAATTCTCCGCTGTAACTACCTTTTTGGAATGGATGGAGAGGCTATGATTTTTTTTGTTCAAAAAAATTGTTAAAAAAGTCTGTTTTTTCAGTGAGGTGTTGCCTTGTCTGCCTCTCGTCTTGTGCCTTATTGGGCCAAGGCATCGCCTCCTGAAAACTAGGCATGCCTCATAGAGGTGAGGCCGTGAGGGTGCCTAGTCTGGCTCATCTCTGCCCTTTAACAGCACTGTTCTATACTCTTAGCAAACAACTCTGATGGAACTATCAGATAAACTTTTGATTGTTTTTAGAATTTGCATATAATTAACTAGACTAAATCCAACTTTGTAACAGTGCCCTTCCAAAAATCATAAAGACTGGATTTTCTGCAATCAATCTCATATACTTCTTCACTGCTGGTCCTGATGAGGTAATACATACATGTTAGATATAACAACTTTATATCATCATTTTGTTGGTTTCCCTTATTTTTTTTGCAAGTCTCCCTGGGGTAATGAATATATTTTTTTTGAAAAGGGGTGATTTAGATGTCTTGGCTGTTATCTACATGATTATGGTACTTTTCTCGTGTGGCTTTAAATGTGTTCAGTCCCTTGGTAATTAATTCTTAATCTCCCAATTTAATGCTTATCCATGCCAGTGACTTAGTGTGCACATATAGAATGCCGATAACTTTGTATGAGTTTGGTTTTTCAGGCTTAATGACAATAATATATTTATATCTACATGATTATGGTACTTTTCTTGTGTGGCTTTAAATGTGTTTGGTCCCTTGGTAATTAATTCTTGATCTCCCAATTTAATGCTTATCCATACCAGTGATTTAGTTTGCACGTATAGAATGCAGATGACATAGGTTGGGTTTGTCAGGCTTAATGACTAT
Source organism: Cnidoscolus chayamansa (assembly GCA_948266635.1). Taxonomy (NCBI): domain Eukaryota; kingdom Viridiplantae; phylum Streptophyta; class Magnoliopsida; order Malpighiales; family Euphorbiaceae; genus Cnidoscolus; species Cnidoscolus chayamansa. The sequence continues at coordinate 25,355 of CAOGCB010178572.1, read as the reverse complement.
TATATATTTATATTGCTTTTGACTGTGAAGGCTTAGGATGAAATTTCATTTTTTGACAAACGAAGCCTATATTGTTTGACTGAAATCTTGTTGCTTGCTGCCTTCATTTTCTTTACTTGAAAGGGAATCTTTGAAGAAACGTCATCAAGGAAAATTCCCAATTAGACATGAAACTACTTGTCTTAAAAAAATTATATTTGCTTCCCATCTATTATTGATTAGGGCTTACTGAATAAACTGTAGGGGTTGATTCCCAATTATTTAGATCTCTTCATTTCAGGTAAATATCAAAGAATTCTGATTGATATATCCAATTTTGTGTGCCAATTTGTTTAGACCATGGCCAGAACAACTATAGTGAAAAAAGGGGAATGATAATGACATTTGGAGTTTGGACTGAATGGCGTAGCCCTCTAAAATGGTTGTTCCAAGGTTTTGATACTATATTATTCCCTTCTTTATATTTGGTCTCTTACCCACTTCTTAAATCAATTGATTGGAACACAACTCTTTTTGTAATATTTGTGGTTATTGTTGTTATTTTGAGTTGTGCATGACTTGTTGAGTTTGTGCTGTATCGTTTGCATTATCGATAATGAGCCTGATGTCTGAATAACTTGCTTTTGCAGGTGAAGTGCTGGCAAATCAGACGACAAACAAAGGCCCCTCAGGCTGCAGGGACAATCCATTCTGATTTTGAGAAGGGGTTTATATGTGCTGAGGTTGTTCTCAGTTCTGTTATTTGCTTTATCATTGTAAAGTTTCTTAAGTTTCTTTAAGACTTTTAATATGGAATTGCTGTGCTTTTACTTCGATTAACATCGGTGTGCAACTTTCAGCATTTCATGTTCATTTATCAACTTTTTTACGTGGGATTTCTTCAAAATTCATTTTTGCAACTTATGATGAAATACTTTGATCTTACCTTGTTCATTTTGGGCTCAGGATATAATATATCCAATCATGAGAATTTTGCTTAAACTGTGGATAACTACCAACATTTCTTGAGTTGCTTATAAATTATGAGAATCTTATAATTTCTTCGAGAAACTTGGTATTGAAGGAATTATTTGTTAAACCAAAGAGCATTTTGTTAATTGACTAGAATGTGGCTTTACCTATCATTGTTTCCAAAAAAAAATTGTCTTGTTTTATCGTGCTTTAAACATGATATCTTTGCAAATATCTGCTAAGCAGAATCTACACCAACAGTATTTATTTTTTCCTGCTATCATCATAATGATTTTTTCTGATATATATTTTGTTTAATATGATCACAAATTTCAAAAGTTCATTACAATTTTCAAAAGTTCATTAATGGTATTGATATTTCTTCCATTCTTTGCTTATAATTGTTGAAGTGTTTAACCTTGCAAGGAACTAATGTGTTTTCTGATAATGTTTAGGTCATGAAATTTGATGATCTCAAGGAGCTTGGCAGTGAGTCAGCTGTTAAGGTATATGCTTAAATATAACTTTTTATTATGCACATGGTGATAAAGTTTATGAATGAGCTTGTCAGCTTTCAGTGTTCTCAATGTAAATTTTGCTAGGTGAGCATTAGAGGATTAATAGCTAACATGAAAAAAAAAAATTCTCAGCTATAATGGGTTTAAGAGGCCTGCAATACCGTTTGAGTTTGGCTAGGACTTGGGGATTGGGACTTCATAGGATGAAGAAAAAGTACCAAAACGTAGAGTAGACGAGTATACGACAGTATATTTTACTATTTTATTTGTATAGGTAGAAGTGGGGCAAGAATATTCGGTTGGTTAAGTTCACAACCCAATTGAACAAGAAAAACAAAATATTGTAAAGCTCATATTGAACAGTATCGTACTCATATTTGAGGAGTAACCAAACCGAACAAATAAAAATTGTTTCAGTTCAGTTTGATTTAGGGCAAACTAAATATATCAAACAATGATGTCCAAGAACTCCGGCTGCACTTCCCTGTTGCTTCTTCCTAGTTCCCACTTTCCCCCAAACGATGCCCAGGCCACCACCCAGTCCTAGACCCAATGCCCACTGTCAAGTAAATCAAATAAGAACACGTTGAAGAAATTAAACAATTACGATATGCGGCAACCCACAAGAAGTTACAATCAAGCAAATACCAGATCTTCACAAATACAATATCAAATCACTCATCAAGCCAAGAACAAAGAAAGAACCAAACAACTATCAGTTACCAATACATGTAATGTTGGGTCGGCTCGCAAGTGTTAATTTTTTGTGAATTAATCCAACATTTAGTAACGTGACTGACGAAACTGCCATTAAATAGTCATTACTAGAGATCCCTTGATAAATGAAATATTATTAGTCATTACTAGAGATCCATTGATAAATGAAATATTATTAGTCATTACTAGAGAACCATTGATTAATGAAATATTATTACTCATTACTTATTACAAGAGAACCATTGATAAGTGAAATATTATTAGTCATTACTAGAGATTCATTAATAAATGTAATATTCTTTATGTCTTTGAGCATTTAAATTATTGTAAAATATAATCTAAACCCCAAGCTGTTGAATATCAAGAATTTTTTTAATAATTTTTATAAAAAAAGAATAATGTAAGAATAAAAAAAGTGAATTGATACCAAACATCATTATTCAACATCTAAAACCAAAATGAAAAACGAAGACTTGAAAATTGAGCACCATGTTAAATATTCAAATCAAATGCAAGCATCAATCACATCTGTAGCCTTCAGTGAACTTGAAGTTTCAAGATCCGAAGATGGGTTTTGTCCAATTTTTCTTTAATCATTTATGCACTTCACGATCCACAACAATATATATATTAATAAAACACAGCATCCTCCAAGAACCTAAAAATCAGGAAAAAGAAAACCAACCTCTGTGAAATTAATCTCATAAGGTTTATGGATTTGGTCTCAACTCCATCTCTCGGATTTGTTTCAGACATCTTGTCTAACCAACTCAGTACTCACCAGATTGTGTTCAAAACCCAATCTCTGCTTCTTCCCAACCTTATATTTAGAGTTTCATGCCTTTCTTGCGTCCCTTCACCTCATCAACCGCAATTCTGCTGATTTTCTCTATCTTAGTGTGGATGTCAGTACAGATGCAAGCCTTGTTACTAGACTTTGGAAGAAGTTTTAGGGATATAGGAAAGGTATGGAGAATTCGCTAATGGCTCTGAGAAGGGATCAAAGTCTTAAATTTTTTGGACGCTTTGCCTACTCAAGTATTTTCATTTATTTTAACTTTGCTTTGTTAATATGTTTTAAATGTTTAACAGAATTTTAAAATAATAAGAAATAGTTTTTTGTGTGCCACTCAAAACATTTTCATTAGTTTTTATTTTCTTTTTACATTTCCCTACTTTACCAAATTATTGAAGGCCCTGACAGTTAATTTTAGACTCGATTAATGAAAATTTAAGATTTTAAGGGCCAAAATGAAACTTCTGCTGAGAAAAATCTTTACATTTTCTTTTGTTGTGTTGGGAAATAAACGAGAAAAAAAAAAAAGAATTCTTGGTCATCAGGTCAATCTATATTGTAAGTTAATTCAGTTATGGAATGATGTAGGTTTAATCCCTTAATGACAAATAATTTGTGTTTTTGGATTTTGTTGAAGGCTGCTGGAAAGTATAAACAAGAAGGGAAGACATACATTGTCCAAGATGGAGACATAATATTCTTCAAGTTCAATGTATCAGGGGGTGGAAAGAAATGAAAACATGTCTGAAATGGGCTGTGGAGAATTTAAGGAAATCAAATTTGGTTATGTGATTAATTGTGTTTGTGAGGTCACATCTATATGACAGGAGAAGGGAAAGGCACAACGGCACGGCTTATTCCACCTTTGGATTTATACTAGCTGGGTGTTGGTGGACCCATTAAACATTTAAAATTTTATTTTAAGGAGTATTATTTCAATACAAGGATGGAGCCTCGACTCTTAGGAAGTTCCCAGTCTTCATAGCCGCCAAAGATATAAAGTCCTTGTATCCTGTTTTGCAGTTTGTAGAACTTCTCTTTCATTTTAATGGATGTTGCACTGCAAGAGTGTGATTGCTAACTTTTTAAGAGCCAATAGATGCAGGTATGTATTTAATATGCAAATTGCCTAGTGCATTTTCAGTGTTTGATTTCAAGGTTTTCACTTCTCGTCCTTGTGTTGCTGTCATGTCATGTCATTAAATAGTATGGAAGTTAGATTGTTCCTATAACAGTAGGCAAATAGTCTTTCGAAAAGGGAAAGCCGCAAAAAGTAGAGTCTTGGTTTTCTTGAAAGATATGGCCAGTCAAAAGAGGGTTAGTTTGGGAAAAATACGAATTTAAAAACTCACGCAAGAGACTATAGGTACAGTGGAAGCCTTTGCTGTAGCCCCCCAGAATGGGACCTTCAGGAACTGGGACAATGCCTACTTGCACTTTGGGGGAATTGGGGGGGACATACAGATATGAGCCGGTCAACAATCTGAGGCAGGCTCTTCATATCTGCTGTTAATTTATTATTTTTATTCTTCTTCCAAGGAAAAGGCAATTTCAGATCATGCTTTAGATTGGACATTTCCACTCATCATTTCCTATTGATTTAGATTTAGATATCATTTATGTTTGTTCCCCGAATGGGTCACTTCCCAACCGTTGAAATGCTGGTCTTTTTTTTTTTTTTTTTTGCATGGTTATGTAAAAGAGAGAATTTTATTTTATTTGCAAATAAATCTCCGTACTTCATATTTTAATTATTGATATATTAAATTTATAAAGTTAATTAATTTTCATAAAACAACTTTAAATTCGTATTTTAGATACTTAACATCGATATTAGTATTTTATATCTTTTAAATTTAATTTATGAAATAAATAGTAAAGAAATTGTAAAATTTAGAAAAAATTAGTTAAAAAAATATGGAATTTAGGGAAAAGTGGTATTAAATATTGGTTGACATTAAATATGGGGAAATGAATGATTGAGTTGTACGTTTCTAAGCATTGATTGGAGTATTGACTTCAATTTTGTCCATTATATATACATCTCTCTCTCTCTCTCTCTCAATTATTGTTCGTATAACCAAATTGCAATTGCCATACCTTTTCCGTAGTAAAATCTTTTTTTTTTATTATTATTATTATTCATTTAATATTTTTAAAAAAATAATTAATTAATTAATCACCTTTTTATTATACTAAAAGATTAGCTATCAATATTTTTAAATTGTTTTTTATCAATAATATATGAAAAAAAAAAATAATTCCTTACTTCATTATTTTAAATTATTATTATTATTTTCATTAAAAAAATAAATATCTAGTAAGAAAGCAATTTTAATAATTTATTTATTATAAATTTATATTTTTACATAATTTTTAAAAAAAATATATATTATAATTTATAAAATAAATAAAAATTTGAAGGGATGTTTGTATACTAAAAAGAAAAAGAAAGCCATAAAAAAAGGGGGAGTAACGGTAACGGAGAGAAAAGGATGACGCGAAGATGCAGTCAGCAATGCGTAATGGGTCTCAATTTGCGTCAAAGGACGGTGGCAGTCAAGGACACGTGTCATTTTCAGATCCTACAATTCAAACTCTAAGATTTCTAGGACCTTCTCCTCCTTTTACACCTGATGTTGACCCCTTATCCCCCTCTTTTACCAAATCCCAACAGCTGTGCTCTACTTCCATTTTTTTACCACAGTAACTTCCCATCTCTCTTCAATTTTTTTTTAATTAAATTATTTTTCATTTATTATCATATATATATATATATATATATATATATATTTGAAATAAATTGATTTTGAATTCTGATCTGAAATTTTAAAAAAATTTAATATAATTAATCTTATTATTTAAATTTGAATTTAAAATCTTTATTAAAAAAATAATATTACTAATAATTTTATTGAGTGTATTTACAAATTAAATCATAAATGAGTTTTTGAATTTTTATTAAATTAAATATTTATAAATTCAAATTTAATTTATTTATAAAATGAATTTAAAAATTAATAAATTTAATTTTGATTCATTTAAAATTTTATCGAGTTGAATCGAAAACTTAATTTATATATATATACATATATATATATAAAGTTTTATTTGGTATCATGCAATTCTATTAATTTATAACATTATAAATTCTATTTATTATAAAACTTTACTAACATGGGAGCAATTTTTTAAGTAAAATTTTAGATGTTGATTTATTTATTTATTTATTGGATTGGAAATAATTAAATAAAAATAAAAGAATGTTACTTTTATTTATTTAAACTAAGAATATTAGAAAATTGTAATTGGAGAGAAATGGCAATATTCAAATATATGAGACTTTAATCTAAATTGTTAGAAAAAGATTCAATTATAATTCTATATATGTTTATATATTAGTAAAGTGGATAAAAATATATATATAAAATCATTTTAGATTAGATAAATTATTTATAATAGAGAAATTGTAATAAACTAAAATTAAAATAAAATAATATATTTTGTTTGTATTTATTAGTATGTTTAATTTTAGTATTTTATTTATTTTTTATCAAGTAAAAATTTAAATATAATTATATATATGTATGTATTTTTTATTAATGGAGTATATATAAATGTATTTGTATGAAAAAATATTTTAAAAATAATTAATTTTCCTCTCTCCTCCAGAAAAAAAGGCAGGCAAGAGTTTGTTTTTTCTATTTCAAAGAAAAACCTAGTAACGCACAGTGGACAGTCTGTCTATAAGAACAAAGCAGGCATTTTTATTGTAGCTTTTCTCTTGTAGCTTCATTTCAGTGCTGTGCTATATCTTCTTCTTCTTCTTCTTCTTCTTCTATCATCATCATCTATGTCAAATAACGAAAACAAAATTCCATCCCCAAGCGATCCTTTTTACTATAATGAACTGAGAAGGATCCGGGGCTCGGAGTTTCCATTCTTCAATGACAACCACCCATCAACCATTTTCACTAACCAACCAACACTCCTACACCAAACCTCTGATCCCTTCTACTCGACCTTCAATGAGACCTTATCCATGGACTATAACACCTTATCCACAGCCTTTCATATGCCTTGCTCTTCTTCTGAGGTTCTTAACAGTCCTATCAAACACTATTCAGGTGCACCCCCTGGAATATCATCATCATCAGTACCCACCAACGCTGAAAACCCATCCACCCCTGAATATTCATCGATATCTTCTTCCTCTAATGAAGCTGCAACTCGACAAGGCTCAGCCAAGACCAAAGAAAAGCACCATCACCACCGTCACAAAGATGACAAGGAAAAGTCTGAAAACAAAGTGTAAGTTCTGAATTCATGATTCTTGTTTCTTTATTCATGGTAAAAGTTAGCTACTTCAGTACTTTTTGTTTATTCTTCTGGAGATACACAGATCTAGGGTTTTGAATCCATATATTCTCTTTTGCGCCTGAGACTGAGTTGAGCTGATAATTAGAATCTATGCATGCCATCTTTTTCTGTGTAGTTACGGAATAAAGTTAAGAAATTAGAGTATCTGTAATAAAAGAAGCCCACAAAACCCTAGCTTTGTAAGGACTTGATTCATTAAGAATAAGTTGGTGCATAAGATTATCAAGATCTGGTGTTGGGCTTGTTTAATTTTGTGATTATATAATTAAATAAATGTTTCAGGAGCAAGACAAAAAAGAAAGAGAAAGGGGAAAGAGGGCCAAGATTTTCCTTCCTGACCAAGAGTGAGATTGATCATCTTGAAGATGGTTACAAATGGAGAAAGTACGGGCAGAAGGCTGTCAAGAATAGTCCTTATCCAAGGTTATATTCTTCTTCTTCTTCTTCTTCTGCTTCTTCTTATTCTATATTCCCTGACAATGCATTTATTTATATATACACCATTTTTACTGTGCTGAGAAAATATCTGATAGATGCACAGCCACACACACATATAAATAAGCTCTATATTAGTACGTACTCATCAGTTTAGCGTCCAGAATGCTGATGTGAACACATTGTTTCCATTATCGAAAGAAACTAACTTAATTATTGCCAAGAAAATCAAAGCAAATTAGAAACTAGTACGTATTGTTTGGACATAAATGGAGAGAAATGAATGAATAGAATAATGCTATGGGTTGGCATTTTATACTGCAGAAGCTATTACAGATGCACCAGTCAGACGTGCACAGTGAAGAAAAGGGTAGAGAGATCATTCCAGGACCCATCCATTGTGATGACCACGTACGAAGGAAAACATAACCATCAATGCCCTGCAATCCTTCGGGCTAATGCTGCAGCTGGGATCCTGTCACATAATTTGCTTCTGCCATCGACATCTTCATTAATGGCCCATCGATCAAGCTTTCCTCAGGACCTCTTTGCTCGGTTCCAGCTTCCTTCGTATGATAACAACCAGCAAGGTGACCCTACTGACATGTTTTGTCAAAACTTTTATGCTCCGCAGCAGCAGCTTCATCACCTTCCCGATTATGGCCTTCTACAAGATTTACTTCCCCCCAGCTTCCTACCAAAAGAGCACCCATGAACTCTTTTATATATATATATATATATATATATATATTTAGTCCCTTAATTTCTTTCCTTGTGTACTTCAGATTTTTATGAATGAACTGATATTTCCATATATATATATATATATTCTCCTTTGGACATGAGCAAATGAAGATGCTATATATTTGCATCTAGCAGTTTGTTTGTTTGTTCTACATTTCAATAAGAAGCTCATTTATATATGTAAGTGTGTGTGTAGGATTGATGTTAGAAGAAATAATCAACTGATTTGTAGCCTCCCATTTTGGAATCTTATCTTTCCTTGTAAAAGGATAATGTTGTTGTTTGTTATATTATTATTATTATTATTATTATTATTATTTTGGTCTCTCTCTCTCTAGAGATTTACGATTATGTTGTATTTTTAGATCTTTAATTTGAGGCTTATGCTTTTTTTTTTTATGTATTTTGTTATAAAAAAAATTATTTTGATATATATTAAAGTCTCTCTCTATATATTTTTAAATGATGTGAATCTCTCTCTCTCTCTCTCTCTCTCTCTCTCTCTCTCTCTATATATATATATATATATATATATAATTGGGATAGTATAGTAATTTGAATACTCTTTGATGGTGTTATATTTTTTTTAAAATTTTCTAGAAGAAAAAAAAGAGAAGAGAAAAAAAAAAAAACATGTTAAAGTGATGTTTTATTCATTTATTACGCGACTTACGTGTTTAGAGAGTAGTTTCTTATTTTCAAATGTCTCAAAATTTATATTTACGTCATGTTAATTAGTTGTCACTTTTAAAATAAAAAATTTAATTTTTTGATATATTTGATTCTATAAAATTATATACCCTATAAGAGGAATACCCTTTAAACAATCCTTAAAGGGTATTTTATTCAAAATTCATATTAATTTAAGTATTAAAAAATATATATATATTGAAAATAAATTTTCACTAGCAATACATAATTTGGCATTTTTTAAATTTAATTACATTTAATTCAATAATTTTATATAATTAAATTTAAAATTTTAGACAAAATAGCCTAATTATTGACAAAAGTCTAAATTCCATTAAATTGATGAGAAATCAACACTATAATAATAGTAATAATTTCTCAGTAAAAAATATTTTGAATATATATATATATATATATATATATATATAATATGAATTTTTTTAGATAAGGAATCCATATGATAATGGATAGACTTAATTTGGTATAAATTTCTATTTACATAAAATCAATGTATTTCTAAAAAATAATTGAGAATTTGTGTTTTTAATGCATTTCAGTTCAGTTTTTTTTATTATTATTATTATTTTAACACTAATCATTAAATAAAAAAAAAAGCCATTAGCAATCAATCTAATTACATTTAATTAGATTTCGCAATAAATTATTTATAATAAATATATTAATTAAACGTCATTTTAATTCAAATAATAAATCATCATAAAATTAAATAATGGAAGACTTTTTCTATTTTACCAATTACACACGTGAATAAATAGAACTAACTATTATAGGATTTTAGATCAACTAATAAATATATATATATTAAGAGGATGGACATTTTAGTGATAGAGAGAGAGTACAATTAAATAATTATAATTTTTATGAAAGTTAAGTGCTAACTGAATTTTTGTGTCAAAGTCAATATATACTTATCAATTTAATTAATTTTTCTTAATTTTTATTGTGACTTTTCCTTTTCTTTTTTTTTCTAAAACGACTATTTTTTATTTTTGTATTTTGTTTGCTTAGTTTAGTCAATTTACATATTTATTAAAAACTCTTTACTCTTTCATAGGTTAAGAAATATAAAATATATTATGGATAAGCTATCACCTCTTTTAATATTATATTATATGATTAGCTATAAAGGGGAAAAGAAAATTCATTAAATTCAAAGAAACTGTTGCTCTTAAACTCATTCAAGATGGAATATTTTATGTCTTAAAATTTCATTATTAATTAAATTTCATTATCATAGAAGAATATAAGGAATAAATATTAGCCAAATGTATTTTTAACTACTTTAAATTTCATAATTTTACTCGTTAAATACTTAAATTTTAATCTTAATAAATATTTAAATTTAAAAAAAATATATAATTATTAAATATAAAAATGGCTCGATCAGTAACCGCGTTATACACATGTACAACTAAACAAGCATACTTATATTGATATACAACGACTGTTTTGATTGAATAGCTAAATTTTTAAAATTTTTTCTATTAAATAATTAAATTTTAATAGTAACTTAATAAACACTTAAATTTAAAAAAATAAATATTAAATACATAAATAAGAGTAAGCAACACATGATGATATGATAAAAAATTATTAAGTATGATAAATTTTGAGATGATATGGCCCTCAGAGCTTAATTACTCACATTTATGGGATCCATTTAAGCGTTGAAATCACATTTTATAATCACATTCGTGGTATGTATTTTCATAGTGCTCTTTTTTCCAACAATAATGTATGACAATTTCGTATTGAAACTAGTATATAAGTGGTTTAGTCATAGTAGGTTAAGAAATATTAAATGATAATATGGACGGAATTTCCTAAATAGTGTTTTAGAACATCATTTCAACTATTAAATATGTTTTACGAATACTGTTGTCTCAATTTCAAGTGTCACATCATCTCAAAATTCATTATATTTAATAATTTTTTATCACATCATCACCATTTGTTAATTGACATTTTCATATTTAATACCTGAATTTTTTAAAATTTAATTATTTATAAAGTTACAATTAAAATTTAGATATTTAATTAATAAAACCGTGAAATTTTAAATGTTTTAAATTTCGGTGGCTAACGTCATCTCAAAATTCATCATACTTAGCAGTTTTTTACCATATCATTATGCGTGTATATTATGTAATTGCTGACTGAAATTTATGTGTTTAATAGCGAGTTTTTTTTTATAATTTTAGATATTTATTAATTTATAATTAAACATTTAAATTTTAATCTTAATAAATACTTAAATTTAAAAAAATATATAATTATTAAATATAGAAATGGCCAATCAGTAACCACGTTATACACTCTTGCAACTTAACAAGCATGCTTAATGTGCTGCTTTGATTGAATAACTAAAATTTTAAGGTTTTTCCTATTAAATAATTAAATTTTAATGGTAACTTAATAAACACTTAAATTTAAAAAAATAAATATTAAATACATAAATAAGAGTAAGCAACCCATGATGATATGATAAAAAAATTACCAAGTATGATAAATTTTGAAATGATATGACCTTCTGAGCTGAATTACTCAATAAAATCCATTTAAGGGTTGAATTGAAATCGCATTTTATAACCACATTCGTAGTATATATTTTCATAGTGTTTGTTTTTCCAACTATAAGGTATGACAATTTCGTATTGAACATGGTATATAAGTGATGTAATCATAGTAGGATAAGAAATATTAAATGACAATATGGATATCATTTCCTAAATAGTGTTCTAGAACATCATTTCAACTCTTAAATAGGTTTTATGAATGTGGCTATCTCAACTTCAAGTGTCACGTCATATAAAAATTTATTATATTTAATAAATTTTTACCACAACACCACACATTGCTAATTGACATTTTCGTATTTAATAGCTGAATTTTTTAAAGTTTAGTTATTTATAAAGTCACAATTAAAGTTTAGATATTTAATTAACAAAACTGTAAAAGTTCAAGTGTTTTAAATTTCGATAGCTACCTTAATTTCATACCACGTTATCTCAAAATTTATCATACTCAATAATTTTTTACCATATCATTATGCGTGTATCTCATATAATTGCTGACTGAAATTTATGTGTTAAATAGGGAGTTTTTTTTTATAATTTTAGATATTTATTAATTTATAATTAAAATTTAAAGTGTTTAATAAATAAAATTATAGAAATTTGAACTTTTTATCTCAAACAAAAATTTAAACATTTCATTGAAAATTTATGAAATCACCAGTTTTTTTTTATAATTTTTTTGCTATGTTAAGAATATTTAATAGTATTAAATAGAAAAGTTTTTATTTACTAAAATTATAATTTAAAATATGTGTAATTACATAATAATTTTTTTAATAAAAGTTATTTTCTTATTTTTCTCTTGATTAAATAAAAATTAATTAATGTGAATTTTAAACTGATTATACTAAAATTATATAATAGATTATAAAGAATTAAAATCATATTTGGAGTTTTTTATTAGTTAATTGTTTGTATCTCCCATGAAAATAAATTCAAAGCCTAAATACTGTATTTTTCAAAATTTCTACACAAATAAAAAAAACTGATATGGGATTTTTATAAAATGTCAATATATACTGAATGTTAATAATAATTAATTACTTGCAAACTAGGAAGACATAAATGAATCGAGAACCAAAAAAAAAAAAAAAAAAGAAAGAATTTTCTCACCTTGTATATAATATACAAGAAAACTTAAAGAAATTCTTTAAAGAACAAGCAAAGTTTGGTGAGGAAAGCTTATAAGCAAGCAAGATTTGGAGTTCCCTTCCCCCTTTTGCTGTTGGGTTGACTCTCTCTCTCTCTCTGGCCTGCTTTTGTGCTGTTGGGTTTTCATTCATTATATATATATATATAATCTTTTTTTCCTTTCTTTTGCCTGGTTATAAATGCCACCTCTGTTGCTTCACTTTTGCTTTTCCTTAACTGTTTCTCTCTCCCCCCCTCCGCCCTTTTCTGTGGTTTCCTCCATTGCAAACCAAGCTTCCTTTCTTTCTAAGAGGTCCCTATCTACTCTCCATGTACATACAACACCCACCAACCATTTCACCCATGTATGCATATTTGCTCAAAAATCATCCATGTTTATGTGTAATTTTCTCTCTCAGTGTCTACACATTTGTCTTGAAAGATTAGATTTTTGTCTGGCTTTCTTTGCCGTTTATCTTTATCATTCACCGACTTCTTTTTGGCCCACTAGAAGTGCGTCTAAACCACTCCTCTCTGCAGCAACTTTGCCTTTTGGAGGCTTCTAAGTTTTGGTGGGTTTGTGTTATTTGAGGACTGAGGTCTGCATTGGCCCATCTATGCTTATTGAATCTAATTTGCTTCCTAAAAGAGAAGTCATTTATTTGCTTTTGTGGGTGCTGGAGGAAGAAGATCAAGGAGGCTAGCTTATACCCTTGGATCGCTGCCAAGGTAAATTCTTTCTTTTCCCTTTGTTTTTCAAGCTTCACATTTCCATTTCTCTCTCTTACTTGGTTCGTAAGTGATGCTCTTTGAGGACTTACTACTTTCTCATAGCATGCCTGTTATAGGATTTGTGGTTACGAGTCTGTTTTTGCTCTTATTGAGCATTTAATTTATTGAAATGTGTGTTAGCTCACTTGTTCATGCCTGTAGTGCATTTCTCTTGTTTTGGAATGCAACGTATTAGTTCATGGAATTGTCAGTCGTAATGTCGTGTTGGGTTCTCGACTATTCCATATTATATCTGTTATCTTTTCTGCCTGATCACTTCTTAGCATAAAATAGATTTGAGCTAAAAATATAATTTGCTGAAATTGAAATTAATGGATTTCATTACCTTTTGTTCCTTTCATTTTGAATTGGATTAGAAAGAGGATTTATTCTACGGGTGCATTTGTTATTCATAGCTACTGGGTTATGATTAAAACATTAAGGTCCTTGTATGTGCCTCCTCAATGATTCAGATTTTTTTTGATGGTTGATGTCACAAGACATGTTTCTGTCACGCAGGTGAGCATTTGTTGATTTATTGGTATATTAGGTACTTCCTCCTAGTGCAATTTTGACAGTGGAGGATCACAGATGTCGTCTGAGAGTCTGAATGCAGAATTATCAAAGAAGACATCATTTTTGGGTTTAAAATTATGGGTGTTGATTGGAGTATCTGTTGGAGCATTTTTAATTTTAATTCCTTGTATCCTATCAGTATGGATTATGATTCGACGAAGAAGTCGAAGATCTATGGACACTTTTTCCCTTTCTCAAATACCAAATGTGTCAAAGGATATCAAGGTTGACAGGGTTGCAGCTCAGAGTATCAATGATCACCCTGAAAGTTTACACTTAACAGTCCATGATAACTCAACAAATCATAATTCAGAAAATACGGCAGTTAATTTGGGAACAAACAAATCGAGTGATCCTGATAACATCAGTCAAAACAGTTCAATTTATCATCATGAAAGAGGACTTAGTTCACACTCGGGGGAAGAAGGAAGCTCTGGGACTGTGAGGAAGCAATCTTCATTATCATGTGCAGGACTTGTGACAGCCTCCCCCTTAGTTGGCTTGCCTGAAATTTCACATCTTGGATGGGGCCACTGGTTTACACTCAGGGATCTTGAATTTGCAACAAACCGTTTTGCTGCAGAGAATGTGATTGGTGAGGGGGGTTATGGGATTGTTTATAGGGGTAGGCTAATAAATGGAACTGAGGTAGCTGTGAAGAAGCTTCTGAACAATCTGTAAGAATGCTATGAAGGCACTATCTTTTTTTTCTGTATTCTTGTAATGCAACCTTTTAATAATTTGCTTTGCATTGGGGTTTCAGGGGACAAGCAGAGAAAGAATTTAGGGTTGAAGTGGAGGCTATTGGTCATGTTCGACACAAGAACCTAGTGCGACTTCTTGGCTACTGTATTGAAGGAGTGCACAGGTGTGCTTCATTTACTTTCCATCAATTTAATAGTTACTTTCTTCCATTCTTACTTTTGTGATGTCACTGTTATTGTGTATATTGTATCTCCCCTGGTTTTTCATATATACAATTGGATTGTCATTTTTATCTTTGTGGACAAAATCTATAGGATGCTGGTGTATGAATATGTGAATAATGGGAATTTAGAACAATGGCTACATGGAGCAATGTGTCATCATGGTACCCTTACATGGGAGGCCCGCATGAAGATTCTTCTTGGCACTGCTAAAGCGTAAGTTCATATCTCTACTCAACCATTTTAGATCTTTTATTTGAATCCCCATCATATACATAGCTAGAATGTGGCTTCCCCATTCCTACTTACCGGATTCTGTATAATGATGAGCAAAAAAATTGCTTTCTGAATCCAATTGCAGGCTTGCCTATTTGCATGAAGCAATTGAGCCAAAGGTTGTTCACCGAGACATAAAATCAAGCAATATCTTGATCGATGATGAGTTTAATGCTAAAGTTTCTGATTTTGGATTGGCCAAGCTCCTAGGTTCAGGAGAAAGCCACATCACAACTAGAGTTATGGGTACATTTGGGTATGTGTAGATCTTATTTTTTCCCTGGAATTCTCTGCAGTAATATCACATCACTCATCTTGTGATTTTCTTTTTCATGATTCAGCTATGTTGCACCAGAATATGCTAATACCGGCTTGTTAAATGAGAGGAGTGACATCTACAGCTTTGGTGTACTGCTGCTTGAAGCAGTTACTGGAAGGGACCCTGTGGACTATGGGCGACCTGCTAATGAGGTAACATATTCTTTATGCTAGCGGCTGTTGACACGCTTTGACCTTGTGAATTTCTATTTGTGTGTGTAACAATGAAGTAAATTTACTATTTCCTACAATTGTTCTTTGAGCATTTTAATGCACATTGGCAGGTCAATCTGGTTGAGTGGCTAAAGATGATGGTGGGGACAAGAAGAGCTGAGGAAGTTCTGGACCCAAATCTTGAAGTTAAACCAACAACACGGGCTTTAAAACATGCTCTTTTAGTTGCTCTTAGGTGCGTTGATCCTGATGCAGAAAAGAGACCCAAAATGAGTCAGGTTGTGCGAATACTTGAAGGAGATGAGCACCCATTTCGTGAGGTACAAAGACGTTTTCTTCTTTTGCATTTCAACATGTTTACAAATCCAACAGATTCCCTCTTTCTTTTCCTAAGTGTTACATGGTCCTTAATATCATGGTATATTCTCCAAGTTCTGATAGTATTTGTCCAAGGAGGATCAATTTTTTTAGCAACTACTTGTGAATCCTTTTCCACTGGAATGTCTTCTGAGTTTCTTATTGAATTCATCTCATGCCAGGTTGGGCATTTATGTGGCACTTGCACAGATTCATCACTTAACAAATCCGCAGAATAATGTTTTTGTTGGTCTTGCAAGAACTTTCATAGATTTCATTATGAACATATCATTGATCTAGTTTTTTAAAAAAAAAAATCCAGATTTTGCTTTCCTTTCAATTATATCCCAATATCCTGTTGGACCTGTTCATTGATTCAGTGCATAAGTTACACTTCATTTTAATTATATCTAATTGGTTTGGGGCGTGTGCCATATTAACAGAGCACTGAGATGGACTTTCAATGACGAATAACAGATTTCCTCTTACATCCTAAGAGAAGACGGTGTTTTGCTAAATGTGAATAGCAAGGAACATTTTAAGCAATTCCATGAGGGATAAATTTTACAAAATGCATCTGTTGGCACATAGGGATTTGGGGGGGCCTCACTGCTTCCAAATAAGCATCTTACATCCATATTTGTCTTCCACTTAAAATTACACATTCAAATTCATAAACTGGAAGCTCAAGCTATAACTGAGCAAACATTCTCGGTTTAGGATTTGTGAAACCATTAGCCATATATAATATATTACTATTGCTTTTAATGGTATATGATCTATTGATATTGAAGTATGCGTGAAGACTGAGAACCTTTTGCATCAAGGGTAAGACCATTTGGTTTCCCTGTTGAAGACAACTCATGATTGTGTTGCATATACTTTATCTTATTGCTTGTCTATTACTTCATTGTTAGCTGTCTTCAAATCCTGATAGACACCACCGTATATCCAAGCTGCACTGACTATATGGTCTGGTCGAGGAATATGATTTATGATATCTCCAAAATTCTTGACTTCTATGCTTTTCCTTCATGTGCAACAGCCTTCTGTGGTCTGATCCTGATATAGTTTCTCAATCATTTTCTATTTTTTGAATCAATTATGGCACTAAGGATTCAAAAAGAAGTCTTTTAGCTGATTTCTTCTTGATCATATGTCTACTAAGCAGCCCTTAATTAGATTTATACAATCCTTGTATCAGGACCGAAGGTACAGAAAGAGTCGTACTACAAGCATTGAAATTGAATCCATGAAGGAATCAATTGACATGGAAAACAAGATGGGGGATTCAGAGAACAATTTCTCTGAAACAAACCATGGATAAGAAACACAAAAATGATCTGGGAAAACAGTTGCTTTCTCATCTATTAGGTTCAAAGCCTTAAAATATTCTGAAAAAATATATACAGCTCGAGTTCCGGTATGCAGAGGCGGAAGTGGATGGAAGATAGCCTACTTAGATTGTGGAGTGATGGCCATTTCTTTTGTTGGATTTTCCTTCATCAGTCGGGACTGATGAAGAGGTGTTTTTTATGACAGAAAAAGGTAACAACAGTTAGACAATGGGAAAAGAGAGTTTCTTCCTTGTACAGATGTGTTTATCTAAATATAATCACACTTATAAATCTTTTTTTCAGTCATTTGATTGATGTTTTTGGGATGGTGAATTTCCCTTTTTATTTATAAAGTTGATGACTTTGTATTAGGCATCAATGCCCACTATGGATTCAATGAATGTTTTCTTTATATGTTGGCATCTAAAACTCTAATCACTTGTCCCTTAAGCATAGAAGAAGTAAGAACTTGTGGGGCACTGTTCTTGTTCTTGAACATGATGATAAGTGATGAGGAGGTCCCGCAATTCGGTGACCCATTAGAAAGGCTTTTTGAGGCTTAAATGAACTACTTATCAAAAGAGGAGCAAGTGGATGAATAGTATCAAAATGGAAAGTGATGTTGAGTTAGGCGTTGTTCATGCGCCATGCTTGAATAGCTAAGGGTCTGATGTGCATGTGAATGGGTTTGACTTGGATGGATTTGAGTAGACATCCAATGCTCTAATTCTATGGGTTGCTTTCTGTTACCTTTTTCTATCCAGCCTCAACTTGCATGACTTATCAATCACTTCGTCTGAGTCGGCAGCCCTCTTCATTTTTATTATTTAGATAATAGTATAGGGATTGTGGGGGGAATATGGTCACCCATTTAGATTTAGGTATGGGAAAAAAGTGCCCGCACGGACTTAGCAAGGTTGGTATTCGGATGGTAGAGTTGGTATCAAAGAGCCAAGGTTAGAGTTTCGACAGTGGCAGTGTGGGAGTTTCATCCTTTGGGTGGGCTCCTTGTACGCATCGGGCCCCTGGGCCTCCCATCTAAGAGGCTACCGTGTACGGTGATTTACCTTTCCTCTTATATTGTTGGGCCGGGGTGAGGGGGGCCTATTAGGGTAGGGGGTTATCAACCTGGTACCAAAGGTATGGGAAAAAAGTGTAGCTTGGTCCATAAAAATCAGTTAATTATGATCACAGGTCTTTGAATCTAATACCACCCTTCTTCCTTCTTATCTTAATATTATAAATATTGAGTCCAATTGCTTCCAAGTCATTTTAAAATAGCTTTTTTTTTTTTTTTTTTTGTATATATTAATATAATCATTGGTATGAGATGATATTCAATATTATATATATAATTTATATTATTTTATAAAAGTTTACATTAATTTTATAATTTAAAATTTAATATTTTAAAAAATATAATTATTAATTTTATTTTTAGATAACTATTCATTTAAATTTTAATAAATATAATTAATTTTTATTTTAAAATTTTATAAATAATTATCAATATAATATACTAATATAATTTTTATTAACTTTAATTTTTCATATATAATTATAATAATTAATAAAAAATGATTTACATTTGTGATCAAGTCATATTATACTCATAATTTGAATAATGCATTATTATTATTTTTTTATATTCTTAACATATTATATATATATATATATTATACTACCACACATAAAATATTATTATTATTTTTTATGTTATTAGTGTAAAATTAATAAATAAGTTTTAAAAAATTATATTATATTGATTAAATGTTCATGCGATG
Organism: Cnidoscolus chayamansa; assembly: GCA_948266635.1. Taxonomy (NCBI): domain Eukaryota; kingdom Viridiplantae; phylum Streptophyta; class Magnoliopsida; order Malpighiales; family Euphorbiaceae; genus Cnidoscolus; species Cnidoscolus chayamansa. The sequence continues at coordinate 5,877 of CAOGCB010178572.1, read as the reverse complement.
GTGTTTATATAATAAATGGAGTCGAAATAAGAATCTTAAAAACATGACCCAACCAAAAAATAAGAGTCTGCAAAAAGAACTAAGGAGGAACTGCATGAACATAACTACCATATGACCCAAACTCAGGAAATCTTCATGTTGAAAATTAATCTACTACATCATATATAGATATCACCAATTCATGCACATTGAGATGTAGCTAATTCAGTATTCATGTGATGATCACAATGGCAAGAATCAAATGATTAATGACGAGTCCGTTCCGAGCGAGAACTGCATGCATGAAATGAATTTAAATACCATGTAAAGGGCATTTGATCTTCATTGCAGGGTTTACCTACTAAATAGTATCGCATGCAGCATTTTGAAGATGAAAGTCTAAAAAGTTAAGTGGAATGCCGTTGAGATCTCAACAACCTGTTACCATTAATACATTCAAGTTAACACACATTCTGGTATTATATAATTAAGTTCCTGATCAATATGTCAATTGAAAAAAAAAAAAATATTGTAATAATCACCGCCTTGTAAGAACTATTACCAAAAAGCAGAGGTTGAATTTGGTGCAGATTTTGACTTTTGAGGCAGTAATGGAGATGGGTAGATCATCTAACTCCAGATAGGTCCATGTGGACTGCATATGAATTCCCTTAACTCAAGCTTAATAACATGCACTTCACAGAGCTGTTACTATTACTGATGCCAAAGCCATACTCGAGAAGGAAACATCATGTACAATCACGTTCAGGTTGACGGCATTTGCTGTACTTGTATGTATCATACCTTGTACACACTCGTCTTTTTCAAAATTATAGATATTCAGAAAATCATGAAAATTGTAACTGCGGCAAGGGGAATTGTGGAAGGGCAAAACCCTAGAAAGGATAATGAAAGTTGTATTGCAATTAATGCCAGACGGTGTGGCTAACCAAACCCAAATGCTGTGGTCAACTCGTCCCATGCATTACCCTTTTAATGACTTCTATAAATATTCTCTACATCCTCCCCTGTTCTTCACAGCCCTCTTCATTTATTTTTTCTTATCTCTCTCTCTCTCTCTATCTGAAGCACTCGTTTTTTCGTTTTCTTTTGTTAAGGCAGCGTTGACATAGAAAGAAAAATCAATGGTCTTCCAAACGGGGATTCTGAAGCTAGCAGAGTGGGTCTTGTACCAGCTCTTAGCTAACTCATGTTACAGGACTGCAAGGAAGCTGATAAGTTATTGTTTCTTATTCAAGAACCCATCTGTGAGATCATCATCACACTACCAAGTTCAGTCTTTTCCTAATGTGGTCAAGTGCGGTTTGGAGAATAGAGGGTCTGATACATTGGTGTGTGATATACAAGGGGGTTTGTTAAGAACCCGTTCTTTCTTCCCTTATTTTATGCTAATTGCTTTCGAAGGTGGCGGCCTTTTCAGAGCGTTTTTGCTGCTGCTATCGTGTCCCCTTTTGTGGGCTTTGGACCATGAGCTCCAGTTAAGGGTCATGATCTTCATCACCTTTTGTGGGCTCAAGATTAGGGATGCTGAGAGTGTTGGTCGGGCAGTTCTGCCTAAGTTTTATCTTGAGAATCTTCATCTTCAGGCTTACGAGTTGTTGGCTTCAACAGGGTCTAAGGTTGTTTTTACAAGCGTCCCTAGAGTGATGGTTGAAGGATTTCTTAAGGAATATTTGAGGGTTAATAAAGTTATGGGTACTGAGTTGCACACTTTTGGGAATTACTTCACTGGTCTGTTGTCTAATTCTGGTTTGCTAGTGAAGCACAAAGCTCTCAAGGATTATTTCGGAGACAAAGCGCCTGAGATAGGCCTTGGAAGTTCAAGCCTCCGTGACCATCTTTTCATCTCTCAATGCAAGGTGTATATTCGATCTGATCATTTTTCATCAATATATGCTGTTTTTAAATATCAATTAATTTCATTTCGCCAATGATAACAGAAATATAGATATTAATCATGCAATTTTTACAAAGTCACCCTTTTCTGTCTTTTGCATATAAAGTATATAGGCAGTTCCAGTCTGTAGTTGTTTATATGATATTTATATGCTAATGTGACAGGAAGCTTATGTGGTGAACCAAGAAGAAAACAAGAGTGCGAGTAGTTCAGTAATGACGAGGGACAAATACCCAAAACCACTTATATTTCACGATGGAAGGCTAGCTTTCTTGCCCACACCATTAGCAACTCTATCGATGTTTATGTGGCTGCCCCTGGGAATAATTCTCGCTATTTTCAGACTCTTTGTTGGCATTTGCCTTCCTTACAAGTTAGCTTTATTTCTGGGCATTAAGAGTGGGGTGGAGGTGAGGGTAAAAGGGTGCAGCCCTACTCCTGCAGCAACAGGTTCAGGCTCCAAAAACGGTATCCTCTACGTTTGCAGCCATAGAACACTGTTGGACCCAGTTTTTCTGAGCACATGTTTAGGTAAACCATTGACTGCGGTGACATATAGCCTGAGCAAAACGTCAGAAATATTAGCACCAATTAAGACAGTGAGGTTGACGAGAGAGAGAAAACAAGATAGGGAGACCATGCAAAGATTGTTAAGTGAAGGTGACTTAGTGGTGTGTCCTGAAGGGACCACATGCAGAGAGCCATATTTGCTGAGATTTAGTTCACTATTTGCAGAGCTGGCGGATGAGATAGTCCCAGTGGCCATTAATGCTGGAGTGAGTATGTTCTATGGGACAACTGCGAGTGGGTTGAAATGCTTGGACCCAATTTTCTTCTTGATGAACCCTAAACCCAGCTACCATATTCACATCCTTGAGAAATTACCAAGAGAGCTTACACGGGCTGGGGGAATATCTAGCTTTGAAGTGGCAAATTATATTCAAAAACAACTGGCTGAGACCTTGGGATTTGAGTGCACTAATCTAACAAGGAAAGATAAGTACATGATGCTGGCTGGCAACGAAGGACTAGTCCAGAATAAGAGTAGGAAACTCGTCTAGATATTATATATATATATATTTGTATATTTATTTATTTCTAGAATTAGTTATTAAGGAACCAGCTTTGGCCTGTATACATATGATGTTTTATGTGATTTATGACTATATAAAGTGATATTATTTGAAGTATTGGGAAGCATTGACGTTTGGTGTTGGTGGCCATGGATTGCAGAGCATATAATAATAACGATCATACATGTCTATATCTACTTAATGCTCTTTTAGGAAAGCCATGATGTTTGACTTTTTTTCTCTGTCTCTCTCCGTCTTATGCACCAAAGCACACCAACTTCGCTTCAAATTATCTCATTTATTCGCATTAACGTGAAATCGAGTTTTTTATATGAGGATGAGGAAGTAAAAAAGATATTCCTATCTGTTTTTGCATTAATGCGACCTCCATGGAAGATAAAAACAAAACCGAAGCGCATTCCAGGTACATGATACATCCCAAGGAGGAGAAACATTATGAATCATAAAAAATATCACTCCAAGTAATTCCAAATTTCCCCTGATGAATCAATCATCTGCATGCATTTCCAATAATATGTTATGGGTGGGAGGAAGAAGAGCAACACGATGAACCTTATAAATATATGTGATCATGGGTGGGTTTGCCATTCCCATGATTCATTGGGATTGGGAAGGTGGTTGGTTGGGTTGGAATGGTGTGTACTTGGTAAGTTGGCAATGAATGAGGATGAGGATGAGGATGAGGTGACTGGTTAACTTGATCAGCAATGAATGATGAAGAATGCTTATGGTCCATTGGGTTGACCTTGATGCACCCACAGGATTCACTCCATCCATAGTCCCCATTTAATTAAATATTAGGGTCTTGGTTTCAACGTGTAATTAATGTTTTATTTTTGTATCGATTTGATTCTGATTAAAAGCTATTTAGCAGTAATATATATTAATATTACTCGGTAATATCGATCAAGTAGCTTAAATGACCCTTCACCAATCTCCTGAAATTAATAGGATAATTAATAATGGCAGATGCAGCATCTGGGCTTGGTACTGCTCCATTTGAATTTGTGGTGTTCCACACTGACGGGCTTCTGCTGTACTTCATTTCATCATACTTCCATTAGCAATATGTAATCACACACATATATATATATATATATTTATAAATTATTCAAAAATCAATTTTTTAAGTCATATATTTTTTATTATAAATTTTAAAAATTTATATATTATTATTATTATTATAAATTAAAATTATTATTAAAATAGATAATTCATATATAATATTAAAATATAGCCATTAATATTATATGAAGTTCAGACGAATTACTTTTATTAATAAATAATATTTGTATTTAAAATTTATGACAATTAAAAAAAAAAATTTCCACTAAATCTTAAAAAAAAAAAACAAAAAATGCTTAGAATTCCATAGAACCATGTGGAAGCGGTGCAAAGACTCACCTATTGCATCACTTCAGTGTTGCACTCCATACAGAGTCTTCACGCTTCCTTCTCTGCTTCTCCACTATCTCTTGCCTAGCCGACGGCCTTTCGCTGCCTCTCTCTGCAGCTATTGTGGCCTGTTATTCTACGCGCTCGACGATTTAACCTTTACCCTGGAGGCCTCTCATTCGGCAAAAAATTCTCCAAGTCTAGGGTTTCCAACCACTCTAATAAGTAAGACCAGAGGTAAATACCATTTTCTAAATTAATTTCTCATTGTTTCTCAGCATGTAAATAGAGTTGGAGTTGGAGTTGGGTTTCCTTTTTTTACAAATTTAGTTTTCTTGAGAAGCTACTTGGATTATAATTTGTCCAGATTTTACCTTCTTGTTGTTGGGTTTGTTGTACTGCACTCGTATATTATTCTCTAATTTCATGTCCACTATTTCGGTTCAAGTCGGTTTTTTTGATCCTGTTCAATTCAGCTTGGTTATTCTCTCAATATAATAAAGTTCATACTGAAATCCATAGTGTTATACACTGTCTTTAGGAGCGGCAAAGCTAGTCTGGGAAATGGAGAAGAACGCAGAGACTCAAACTCATCATCATCAGAAGCAAGTGGCCAAGTGCATCTCTTTTACTGCGAAGTCGCTGCTCACTCTAACCTCATCGTTCTCCAATCCATCAACTGGTGGTCTATCAACCTTTGATTTTTAGTTAATTGCTGTTGTATTTTTCCTTTTTTTTTTTGTGCCTGTGTACTTCGTTATTTTTTCTTGTTAGCAGACATTTAGATGGATTAGATATTTGAGTTTGGTTGCTTTTGATTGAGAATTGCAGCACTTCACTAACATTTTATGCACTCAGCAAGCATGTTTTGTGTGGCTTCTCTAACTTTGTTTTCTAGAAGCTTATGTGAATATTTGGCCTTCTGCTCTAAAATTATAATTCAAATCATAGAATGAATATACACACTTGACCTGAGGTAGGTTGGAAATTACATATGCAAGAGTCAAAACCAATTTTTTAGTAATGGAAGATTTGCTGATCTTCTGGTGAAATAACTCCGGGCTCTAAAAAAGTTGACTCCTGGATTTGTTCTCTGCTTGCCTATTCACATGAAAGTTTTTCTTTTATGGGTTCATTTCCATGTTACATGCATAAATATTTTCAGTTGAAGAGAGTGCCTTCAGCTTCTGGTGTAAGATAAATTGCATATTTAGCTTGTAGCAGTGTTAGTTTATCTGACATGGATTAGTGACGAGTTTCTGTTCTTTTATCATGAATTTGACTTTATAATCAATGCACAAGAAATGCAAGGTCAACATATTGCCTTTTTTGTGTCCTTCAGCTTCCCAGGAATCATCTTTGAACGGCTTTCTGTCATATGATGCTCCCACAGCTGTTTGTCGCTTCCTTCACATTAGTTTTGCCATTCTTTCAAATTGGTTCCTTTGATCAGCTGTAGCAAAGAAAGCACCTTCATGGAATTGAAAATGT
>CAOGCB010178520.1:0-15775 GCA_948266635.1 Cnidoscolus chayamansa | reverse complement strand
TTAATTCATTGGGCTAATTAATCTAGAAACTAGGTTAATTAAAACTGGAGTCATAGGGTTTTTCTTAATTTACCCTTAAATAATTAAATTAAGTGGCGACTCACACACACACACCCTAAGTGTATCCATTCCTATTATATTGTCATTTGCACCATGCATCATGGCTCCATTTGGGGAGGGGTTCACAGTTAATCAATAATCAAGGTGTTTATGCTAGATCCAAATAAAAATTGCAGAAATGGCCTCACTAATTCATAGTTATGGTCATTAAGCTTAAATCACATTTTGTTGGCATTAAAACTGCCTAAATTTCATTTATTATTGCATATAATGCTAGATCCGAATTTGTGGGCCAAGAATGCCTAGTTAACTAATGATTGTGGCATATTACCCATAAATCATATAAAAGGCTAAAAATGATCCAATTAACCCATAGTTGAGGTCATAATGCCTACATTGCATCATATTGGCAATAAATTGCCTAAATTTTGATTCACTTGGATCAATGATATCTGATTAGGTCCAAAGGGCTTCAGGAGATCAGATCTGGCTAAGAAAGCCCAATAAGATCAGATCCGGCCCTAAGGAATGGCCTAATAAGATTAGATCTGGCCCAAAGAGGCCCAAAATGCATATTTGGCTTTAAAAAAGCCTAAAGTTCATCAATTTGCTTAAAAGGCCCGAAAATGGTCCAATGATATCAGATCTGGCCCAAAATGGCCCATAAGATCAGATTAGGCCCAAAGTTCATTAAATTGGCCCATAAGGCCTAAAAATTCCCACTTTTGGCATCTTAAGCCCAATACACATTAAATTGGCCCATAAGGCCTAAAAATTCCCACTTTTGGCATCTTTAGCCCAAAACACATTAAATTGGCCCATAAGGCCCAAAATTCACACTTTTAGCATCTTAAGCCCAAAACACCTCTTTTCGGCCCACAAGGCCCAAAATTCACACTTTTGGCATCTTAAGCCCAAAACACCCCTTTTTGGCCCATAAGGCCCAAAATACTTACTTTTGGCATATTAAGCCCAAAAGCAAAGGCAGAAGGGAGCTTGACTGCAAGACCCACCCGTCGAGCAGGGACGAAAGTCGGCCTTAGTGATCCGACGGTGTCGAGTGGAAGGGCCGTCGCTCAACGGATAAAAGTTACTCTATGGATAACAGGCTGATCTTCCCCAAGAGCTCACATCGACGGGAAGGTTTGGCACCTCGATGTCGGCTCTTCGCCACCTGGGGCTGTGGTTGGGCTGTTCGCCCATTAAAGCGGTATGTGAGCTGGGTTCAGAACGTCGTGAGACAGTTCGGTCCATATCAAGTGTGGGCGTTAGAGCATTGAGAGGACCTTTCCCTAGTACGAGAGGACCGGGAAGGATGCACCTCTGGTGTACCAGTTATCGTCCCCCTTTTTGGCCCATAAGGCCCAAAATTAAAGCCCTTTTTAAAAGGCATTCCCCGAACTACGTTGACTTTGATCCCTTACCTAAAAAAGAGGGTACGTAGGCACGCTTAGGAATAAACCATAAGTGACAAGTCATCATCATCACCATTCTTATTTGCTATCATTTTGCATTTCTTTGACACTGTTTACACCATTCATTATCATGTTAAAAGCATGAAATTAATTAAAGTCACATTGTCATCCTGCAATTCATAACACATTTAAAATGGTTAGTTAAATGCATGACATGGTCTCGAAATCCACCTCGGGTTCGTGGACTAGGCTTTAATTCATTGGGCTAACTAATCTAATAATTAGGTTAATTAAAATTGGCGTCATAGGGTTTTTCTTAATTTACCCTTAAATAATTAAATTAGGTGGCGACTCACACACACACACATCTTAAGTGCATCCATCCCTGTTTATATTTGCATCTACATGTTTCATCTTATGCGAATTCGGGGGAGGGGTTCACAGAGTCTAATTCATCCTCGACCTGGCAGAATATTTTATTAATACGCAATTTTCATTTTTTTTTCTAGTATTGTCGTCTAAAAAGAAAAGTAAATTAATATTACAAATAGTTGTTTCAATGACTTCATTTCAAAATACATATGTTAATCTTCAGATCTTCTGGAGTTTGGTTTAATTAAAAAAACAAAAAGTATGTTGATTACAATAATGGGAGGGAAATAATAATTTTAACTTAATATTAGTAGAGATAATCTTGATCACTTAATAATTTCTATTGTTAAGAATTAAAAAAATTACGTGTACATACACTTACATATACTATATTACGTCATATATATAAATTTATACTTAAAACTAAGACATTACAAAAATTCATAGAATTAGTAAGGAATTTTAATAAAAGATGGAAATTTGTTACTAATGTTGTAACAGCTCGCCTTCCTGGATCGCTATCGGTGTTAGAATCTCGACCACCTGAAGGTAACCAAAACCCTAACAAGCCGTAAATATTAACATAAATATAAACATTAACATTAATCTCATGTATATAAAAGACTTTTGGTACAACATTAATATAATGAATATTTAAATTCCTAGTACAAATGTCTTACGTTATACCCCGTACATATGTGGTGGACATAAATATAAGTATTAAAAGTTATAACATAAATATTTAAATAATACATGAGATTATAAAAATATGTTCTTTGATATTTACACATCCTAGGGGCAACACATACATCAAACTACGTCACAATCTCACGTCCGAGCTATCCGGTGTTTTTTGGTACGTTCTGCATACCTGTGGATAATGGGATTAGGAATCAGGGATGGGATGGGAGGACAGAAAATGGGTAAGCTATTTTGAAATAGCTTTATGAGCAAATACAGAAAACATATCATAAAACATACTTTTGTACTCGTGAACATGCAACATCATCAAACAATTCTCCTTAGCTGACACCAAGATCCCAGGGTAGGTTCCAGTTGGTAGAGCCATCTTTCGAGAACCACCCGAAACATAAATATGTGCCCAGAAGCTCATTTCAGCCATCTGGGTCTTACCATATTATGAACATAAACATATATATCCCTTAGAATGTCCCTATCATGACGCGAACTCTAGATATTGATCTAAGACCCAACGATCAATGAAGGTTCCAAGCCCTCGAATTGAAATTGAATCACGGAAATACATGTAACTCGACCCTAATCGAACCTGTCAATTAGAATCTAAGTTATCAAGGTTGATTCCTCCAAGAATTAGATGAAGAAATCTAAGAGAGTTTTGTTAGCAAGAACCAAAGGAAAGAGAGTAATCTCTTAATGAAATATCATAAAAAATAACCTAATTTCGTTCAGCTGTCAAATAAGGTATTTATAGACATCCTAACTCGTTCTACTACATAAGCTAGCGGCCTAAATACACATACAGTCGGCTTTAGAAACATAAGAAACAAAATAACGCGTAAATAATTAAAGGCTAGCATGAAGGCCGGCAGTTTAGGAATGAAGGTTGGCAACCTTCTTTTTTAAGGCTAGCGGCCTTTACGGGCGGCCTTCAAATTCAATGTTGGCTTTAACTTCAAGGTTGGCGGCCTAAAAATAAAGGATGGCAGCCTTTATGGATGGCCTATCTTGATGATTGGCATTCTTCCCTTCTTGAACGTCGTCATTCCAATGTTGATGTCTTCCACTTCGTCCCCACTTTGATATATGATATTCTTGGGCTTAGAACTCGTGTTAGAGCAGCATTGGATCATCTCTTGCTCTTGAAGTTCCATAATCAAACCTTACAACGCCTCTTCCATTCGCTTAGTTCGTGATCTGTCATAGGACCCCCGATACCTTGTAACGGATCATTGGCATTGCCTTTGTATGACTCTTGAGTGTCGGATGTCTCTTGATCTCTATCATTCCCTCCACCCTCGAAATGATTCATCCTCAAATCTCATGTATTATATAAAGAAAGATCATAAACATTAAAAGTGTTGCTTATATTACTGTAATGACTTGGCATATCAAATTTGTAAGCATTGTCGTTGATGCTCCAACACTTGAAAAGGTCCGTCTCCTCTAGGATGTAATTTGGACTTCCATTGCGTAGCAAACCTTTCGTTCCTCAAATGCAACCAAACCCAATCTCCAGGTTGAAAGTAAGCCTAACACGACTCTTGTTAACTTGTCGAGCATACTGCTCATTCGTCTTCATAAATTTTGCTCGGACCTTGGCATGCGTTTCCTTGACTAACTCTACCTTTCTCTTTCCACCAACATCAACAAGTTCATTAGAAGGCAAAGGTAAAATATCAAAGGGATTCGAAGGATTAAATCCATATATAATTTCAAATGATGAATGTGCAGTAGTAGAATGTACAACCCTATTATGTGCAAATTCAACATGCGGTAAACAAATGACGATGAATCTAGGCGTGCCATGCAACTGTACAATTTCTTTAAAGAATAACACAGCAAACTTTTTGTTCAACTTACCTTGGGTTTTCAAAGACTTCAAACTCTCCTGGCCTATATGGATAATGAACTCCTTAGGAAACAAGTCAGCAAATCCCTGCAAAAAAGAAACAAAAACTGTAGGCAAAGAAGAGTTAAGATGGTCAGTGGAAAAATAAATTTCCTTGTACATCAGTACAAGTAAATGCTATTTGGCCCTTAAGGCCCTTTTAATCTCACTTGCCTCACCAATTGTACTCGTGTTTCCTCCAATTCTTTTATCTCATGGCTCACAAGTGTATTTTTACCACTCTCTGACACAATCTCACTAACCTCCAATTCTTTCCTCTCATGGCTCATAAGTGTATTTTTTCCACTTTCTGTCACAATCTCACTAATCTCTTTTTTTTCACTCATGTGTTTCCCTTGCTCTCTGACCTCTCTAGCAATTTTCAACTGATCCTCCCTAGCCTCCAAAGGATTGAGAGGTGTCAAAATCATCTGTCTTCTATTCAGAATAAAGGAATACCGGTTATGATATCCATCATGGGTAACTTTTCTGTCGAACTGCCAGGGTTGTCCCAGCAATATGTGGCAAGTCTACATAGGTATCACATCACATAATACCTCATCCTAGTATTTCCCTATAGAAAAATAAATCAGTATCCTATTGGTCACCTTAACCTCCCCACAATCTCTCAACCATTGTAATTTATATGGCTTACTATGCTTTTCAGTTTTCAGGCTCAATTTATCAACCAATAACATGCTAACAAAATTAGTACAGCTTTCACTATCTATAATCAAACTACACACCTTGTTATTCACATGGCATCTGGTTTGAAAAATGTGCTCCCGTTGTATTTTATCTCCCTCACTCTTATGTTGAGTATTATGTATCCACCTGGTAACAAGAATTTCCCCTTTTTTAGGACTCTCCATATGCACAACTCTGCAATCTTCCATTGGAGGTATGTTATCTTCCTTCCTCAATGTCATTCCCCTCCTTGGGTACCCCTCAACTCCGCGAGCCACTGAAGTGCTAGTTATGAGCTCCCTATTTTTCTCCATTTTATCTAGACTCTGATGGTCCGGTTCTAACTCAACCCTTATTATTTTTCTCATCTCACCCAACAATGAATCAAACATCATCTTATTGTCCAATAAACTTTGATCAGACATATTGCTGCAACAGAGAACGTTAGTAATAACAAGATAAAATAATGGCCTCACAAGTCACTCCCTCACGTGTTTTCACTCACAAATGAAAAATTCCTCTCGTGTGTTACACAATTTTGGCTATCTCTCAATAATAATCTCACCACTCTACTTTCCTTTGCAAGTTCTTGTTCTAGAAATAAATCAAAGAAATTTACTTCAAGTAAATTACTAAGATTAAACAACGTCTCAACTTAGAATTCTATTGACAAGTGAAGACTAAAAGCCAAAGGACTCTGGATGAAAGATGAACAAATGTAATAGGAAATCTACTAACTCGAACAAATCAATATAAGTATCAACAGAACTCAATCGATTTTAGCAATATTTTTTTATACATTTTTTTATACGATATGTTTTCTCTTTTTTTTTAACGATCTTTCTTTTCTTTTCTTTTCTTTTCCTTCCTTTTCTTTTCTTTTCTTTTCTTTTAACGTGAAATAAATAGATTCAACTTTTGGAATTTACGATTTAGAAAGCAAACTCCTTCAAATAGAATTTTACAGCAATCGAATTTCTATTAGCCGAAATAAGAGTGTACTTGAGAAAATCAAAACACTTTTGGTTCCAATTGAACAATGGGATTAAAAGAAATGGCAAAAGTATGTATATATGGATTTTTATTGCCGAGTTGAAGAACAATGGAAAATCCCAAAGTAACTTGTGATCAAACAATCAAAAATTGACGAATCAAAGATAGAATTTAACAAAAGTATGAACAAGGATAGAAAATACCCGATTCAATGAACCACGTGCTCTGATACCAAATGACGTGAACCCTAGATATTGATCTAAGACCCAACGATCAATGAAGGTTCCAAGCCCTCGAATCGAAATTGAATCGCGAAAATACACATAACCCGACCCTAATCGAACCTATCAATTAGAACCTAAGTTATCAAGGTTGATTCCTCCAAGAGTCAAATGAAGAAATCTTGGGGAGTTCTATTAGCAAGAACCAAAGGAAAGAGAGCAATCTCTTAATGAAATATCATAAAAAAATAACCTAATTTTGTTTAGCTATCAAACAAGGTATTTATAGACATCCTAACTCGTCCTACTACATAAGCTGGCGACCTAAATACACATATGTTGGCTTTGAAAATGTAAAAAAACAAAATAACGCATAAACAATTAAAGGCTGGCATAAAGGCCGGCGGATTAGGAATGAAGGCTGGTGGCCTTCTTTTTCAAGGCTAGCGGCCTTTATGGGTAGCCTTCAAATTCAAGGCTGGCTTTAACTTCAAGGCTGGCAGCCTAAAAATAATGGATGGCGGCCTAAAAATAAAGGATGGCGACCTTTATGGCCGGCCTATCTTAGTATTAGCATTCTTCCCTTCTTAAACGTCGTCATTCCAACATTGATGTCTTCTACTTCGTCCCCACTTTGATATATGATATTCTTGGGCTTAGGACTAGTGTTAGAGTTGCATTGGATCATCTCTTGCTCTTGAAGTTCCATAATCAAAACTTGCAATGCCTCTTCCCTTCGCTTAGTCCGTGATCGTTTCATAGGACCACCGATACCTTGTAATGGATCATTGGCATTGGCTTTGTCTGACTCCTGAGTATCGAATGTCTCTTGATCTCTATCATTATTTGGTGTTACTTTCGTGGGACAATCTGTGGTACATCCCGAAAGACATGCCAAAATGGACAACATAACATATCTGAGGGACATTCCTAGGGATATTATCCATAGTCATCATAAAACATAACATATAAGATATGGGTCATCCAATATTACCATTCACATAACATATAATCAATGCAATGCAACATATCTCCTAATCTAATGTAAAACAACCTATAATAGCTGTGATGCATGAGCATGCCATAAAACATATGTTTCTGTATAATAAAAATACTTTAGTTCATTTCTACTCACCTGGAAACTTAAAAGTACTTGACGAATCCTCGGTTCGTCACTATTGTCCCTAATTTTCGAGGTCTGATCCTGTATTTCGGACTCTGGATTAGAGACTCAACATTTACTTAAGGACATACTTAAAACATCCCATAAACCCTTATAGAACATAACATACACATATCATAAACATTCCATGGCAATTTAGGTTAAATTTGCTGGGAAGAGGACTTTCGGCGGCAGGTTCGGCAGTCGAAGGTCCTTTGTACAAAGATGGAAGTCTTTGTTTCGGTAGCAGGTTCGGCTACCACTAGCTTCTTGTGCCACCAGTTTAGGTAGTACTATCACCAAGATCCCAAGGTGATAGTATTAAGTTTTTGTATTGTAAAAACATTTAGTATCCACTCACCTGGAAATTTAAACGTAATCGATGAATCCTTCATTTATCATTGTTGTCCCTGATTTCCAGTGTCCGATCCTGAATCTCAAACTTTGGATTATAGACTCAACATAGACTTAAAACATATTTAAAACATCCCATAAACCCCCATAGATCATAGCATATAAACATTACATACTTAATCCAAGCAATTTGCGTCAACAATTGTTGGACAAGGGACTTTCGGCGATAGGTTCAGCAGTCGAAAGCCCCCTTATAAAGACAAAAGTCTCACATGCAACAACAGGTTTGGCTGCCACCAAGTTCGGTGGCAAAAAGTCCAAGCTTCGGCAGCCGAAGCTAGACTTTCTCCCCATTCCTGAGTTGTTTCCTAATTTCGACTGCCTAACCTTCTTTAGGCCGCTGAACTGGGTTTTGACAGTGAGTGGCCAAAACTTGGATTCCAGCACTTTTAACATGACCAAAACCTACCAATTCAACTTAGTTTCAATTCTAAACATTCATATTCATCAACTAAACTCAACTACTAACATTTTCTTAACATGCAACATAATTCTCATCACATTCATGCATTTTTCCATGAATTTTCTACCTTTCGTAAAACTAACATTTTGATTTCCTTCTACTATTAACATGCATTACATTTTAACTACTCTAACATGTTTCTAACATCCTTTAGACACATTCAAATGTTCCTATGTTCTTCATTTGGTCATTTTCTTCAACTTAACCTAAATTTACTTAAACTTCCCTAATTTCAGTTGCTTGCCTTATTCTAACATTAATTCAACATTCATAACATTTAACTTACCCAAATTGAATCCTTAAACTTGCTGGAACTCATATTGAACTTCTTTTTTCAAGTTCTTCAAAGTTCCATTTGTTTTGAACTTTCTTTAGCTTTGCTTTCTACTTTCCCTTGATTCTTTTCTTTTTTTTTTTTTTTTTAGTTCAACTATGTTCTCTGTAATTACAATTTGGTGAGGTTGAGAGGGGAGAGTGGAGTGAAATCTGCCAAAAGCTTCTGGCGAACATGGGTCCCGAACCCTTGTGTTCGGTGGCCGAACCTGATTTTTTTGGTTAGCCATCGCCAAATTTCACTTTAGTCCCTCAACTTTTCCACTTGTTCACTCTAATCCTTATATTTTACATTTTAGTCCTTAAACTTTATAACTTTACATTTTGATCCCTAAATACTTTTCTGACCCGGTTTCTGAATATTTCACGAATATTTCGGTCAGAAACTTAGAATTCGATGTCGAAAATGTGTCAGGTGTCACAAATGTGTATCAGATTATCAATTAATGTCAAATCCATTGCTAAAATATATAATATTAAAACTGAATGCAAATTTAGTAAAATATTTGAAATCAATTACTAAATTATAGAATGTTAGAATTATATGAACATTAATAATATATTTAGTAACTTATTTTAATTCCATTGCTAATTATTAGTAACACATTTCAAAATCAATTATTAATTCTCATTTACTATAAAAAAATTGTAAACAAATTTAGTGATGGATTTTGAATCCACTACTAATTTTCATTTACTATAAAAAAAATTGTGAAGGAAATTAGTAAAATCCATTACTAATTAGTGTTGCCATCATTTTATACTCACATTTTACATTCTATTTTGCATCCATTTTTTGCCCATTTAATTAGCTATTTTGTTTAGTTATTAGTGATTTTTACATCATATAATTTTTGAAATTATAATTTTATGGAGTTTTTTTTTATTATTTTGTATGTTAAGCTTAGATTAAAAGAGCATTAAAAAGTGGAACTTTAAAAAATTGGCAAAACTGCGTAAGGGGCAACACAACCAGATAGTATTTTATTCGCATCGTGATAAGATTCAAACCATAATAAGGGGAAGACATGTTGCTACCACTGGACCAAAGATGTCTTAACTGGACTTAAATAATGGCCTACTCAGATAATGTTTAAAGTCTCCAAAATGAAGGCCCCAATGGGCCAAGCAAAGCATGTAATATAGGCTTGATGGATCGTTTGGTCCATCAACTTTTCGTTGGGCTACATATCTCGATTCTCCATCTTAAGAGAATCGAGATACGCCCCTCGCGTCATAAAACTAAGGCTTTTGTTCCTCATGACCCACTATAATGGGCTAACACTCCCCCATGATGATTCTGACTAACAGAGCAAGCCGCCACGAGAAAAGGAAGATCGACGGCCCAGGAGCTTCCTATGTTGTTCGTCCCCCCGTTCCTTTTTAGAGCTTTCTTGACAGTATAAGCAAGACCTATTTCATCCCATGAATTGAGGTCGTTGGATTTAATCCATCCCTCCCTATCTCTGTTAGATCAAAATGGTTATTTCCTTCTATAAACTTCCCATCCAAAGCCACAGTCACTTTCTCCCTCGAGCGCCCCATTAAATGCGGTTGAGTCGACCACCACATTTAATGCATTGTGTCTCTTTAAAATTAGGCTATTGGATGACTCCTCCAAAAATGGTAGTCCAGATGAGGGGGTCAGAAACCCTATAAATACCCACCAATTCAAAGCACGGAAAAAATTTTCTAGAGAAAAGGAAAAATTTTCTTTCTACACAAAAGAGGAGAATAAGAAGAATCCAGATGAAGGAAGATAGTCACTAATAGCATTTTGAAGTATTCAGCAAGGAAGATTTTTAAATTTAGAGATCAATCAAATAGGTATCCCTAAAAAGGGTCATTCCTTTAAGGTTTGGATAAGAAAGCTCCCAATCTCCCAGAGATTTTACTTAGGTAGGTGATTTCTCTTCTCACTAAATCTTTAAGTAAGTCCTTAAGTCATGTAGGTGCATCACACAATCATTGCTACTCTAGATTACTCATCTTCTGATTTGGGTCAAGTATGTATCTTTAAACAAACGATGGTCTTCTTTTAAAACTCAAGGCTTTGTTATTTTTCCTTTATTTCATTTCAAATGAATTTCAGCAAATGTTTTAAAAAAAATAAATAGGTAATACAAGGTGTTAAGATCCACCTAAAATTAAATCGTTCATCGTTGAACCAAGTTTGCTCTAATAAGTGGAGATATTAAAAGATCCCATCGCCGAATTATATTACCCTTGTTAAAGGAAGATTGATATTTCGACCTAAGACTCTGAGCGTTAGTAGGATCAAAAAAGCATGATTATCAAATCTACCTACCCTTCGAGGATGAAGAGGGGTGCCTAACACCTTCTCCGCATGTACAAAGGACCACAAGCTCAAAATCTCAACAAACATTCTAGTTCCTTATCTCAAAGCCGAAAATGATTTTCTCTAATTTCCTTCAAAACTAGGGTGGCAACTCTTGTCTTACGCAACAACGCGGATGGTGTCTTGACAACGGTATGAATCTCTACGACAGCTTAGCGACTCCACTAAGGACTCATGGCGAACAATGTCAGCCCAAGTTTCACTTCTTGGATTAAAACATGTCGGCCTAGAGGTCCTAAGGTAGAATTAAAATCATGCTCAAAGTCACACCAATATCGGGCGAGTCTAAGGTCAAACATTTGGGTTTTGATAAACCTTTGACCCTTCCTTTTTTTTCTCTCCTTCTATCCTCTCATATGCATCCATGATAAATTTCTCTTGTTTGTTTATGTATTTGTTTTGCCACTATACAACGCTACAACTTAGTTGAGACTTCGTGGGTCTAGGCTTATTCTATCACCATACACTTTCTAAAAGCTAAAGAAGAAGTTGACCACGACAGCGATGTTAGCTTTGTCGAAGATAAATGAAGACTTCATCGTATATTATGATGCGTCCAAAGTGGATTAGGGTGTGTTCTAATGTAGAATGATAGAGTCATATCATATGCATTGAGACTGTTGAAGAAACATGAGAAGAACTACCCAACTCACGATTTAAAGGCAGCTATAGTGATATTTGCACTGAAAATGTGGGGACATTATTTATATGGGATCCCAAGAGTCTCCAATATATTATGACTCATAAAGAGTTGAATTTAAGATAAAGACGGTGGGTAGAGCTACTTAGTGATTATGACTACAAAATACAATATCATCTAGGTAAAGTGAATGTAGTAACTGATGCCCTTAATCGAAAATCATGGAGTAGCCTATCTCACATGACTACAGTACGACAACCGGTAGTCATTGAGCTTTATAAGCTGATAAGCGAAGTATGGCACCCCCTACCCAAACTGTGGAAGACCCGGATAGGGTGCGCTACTCTATAATCATTATGCAAATAATATATGTTAAATCATATTAAACAATCTTCATACACAAATACTAATAATAAAATTTCAACTTCTTTTCTATTTCAAGTTACAAAGTCCATTTTAATTACAATCTAGTCATTTCTAATTAAACAATATTATTTATAACCCTATTACCTATTATATTATGTACATGCCAAACTATCAAAATATCCCTTAAATGTAAAAGACAAACTAGCTATGCTGATTCTTTTACACTGCAGATCTTCGAGCCTCAAATCCTACTCTTGTTGTCTTGTACCTATATATGGTAAAACCAATATGTTGAGCTTATGCTCAATTGGTACAAAAATATGTATCTAACAAGTATAATAATTTCACATATAATTTTAAATAATATAACCATTTAACAACATATAACAAATCTCATGTTAATAATATCAAATCTTTCAAATAATTTCCTTTCTTATCATATAATCTATCGCAAGTTCCGAATATCATATCACATATAACATATCAGAATCTGACAAGTTCTTTATTCCTTTTCATATATTTCTATCATGTAATCCATATAATCATTTCAAGTCATAACATCTTTGTTTATCATATAACAAATCATATCTTATCAAATTTCATATAGCATATCAAATTCCAAATATCATATTATTCATATATTTTCTTTTAATGTTTAGGCCCGTGAACGTTTCAATAGGATCGACTGTTAAATAAAGAAATATCAAGTAGGATCAAAACCCACATATATATATAAAGCACCAAGTGTCAATCCGATAGGTCGAAGCCAATCATATAGTGGAGGGCACATCGGGCCTATCAACATGGGGTACCTAACTATACCTCCAAAAATCCATATAACATGCAGTACTATGAGTTCCTATGGCATGCAACACCCTTATAGTAACCTCATATCCCACATCATAGTCATATCTTTAATTATTATTAACTTAACACACATAATACATATTTTTCATATTAATATATATTTATCAACTTTTCATATAATTCATCATTTTCTTGAGAACCATGTAATGTTTCATTTTTTACTAGTTTAGTAATATATCATGTTATCTCCCATTTCACACTGACTTCAAATATACATATTTCATTAAAGACTACATTTATTTCATGTTTGTTATTAATGTTTACACATAATTAATATATTTTGTGGTTTCAAATATTGTGTTTTATATTTTCTCTTTAAAAGAATTTAGCAGTTATTTTATGTTCTCGATTAGAAGAAACGTTAGAATATTTTCATAAATTTCCAATTTATTATCTATTTTTTGTAAGAGAAATAAATGAAATATATATATATTCATCAAAATATATTCTATTAATATTAAAGTTTTCATATTTTTTTTCTTTTCTCGTATTACCATTTAAAGATAAAACTAAATTTATATTACACATATTTATCATAACGACTTCATAAAAAATACATATATTAATCTTCAGACCCTTCGAAGTTAGAATTCCTAAAAAAAAAAAAAGAGTATATTAATTACTAAAATAGGAGAGGTACAATAATCTTAATTTTTTATAAGTAGAGATTATTTTGATCACGTAATAATTTATATAGTTAAGAATTAAAGAATAAAAAAAGATGGTGTAGTTATACACTTATGTACATCACATCATGTCATGTATATTAGAATTATAATACATTAGTAAATTAATAATTTATAAAATGTGCTTTTATTTTCATTTTAATTTTTTTTGTTAGTTTCTTGTTTGTTTATTTGTTAAACTTTTTTAGTTGTAAGAGATAAAATAATTTTATATTGATAAAATCTTATTATATTAATGTTAAAATTTTGATTTTTCTTTTTATTTATTTATTGCTATTTTAATAAAAAAATATTAAATCCTAAAAGTAAGAAGTTTATATTACATTTTTCAAGTGTTTCATATATATATGTATGGGTGGTTAGTATCTAGTGACTGCATATTGGTTGTACATAATGTAGTACAATATCAAAATATTTCTTCTAAAAATTTAATATAAAAATTACCGATTATATATTGGTTATTGTTAATATTGTAATACAATATTAAAATATTTTTTCCAAAAATTTAATATAAAAATTACTGACCAAATTGAAAATGGGTCGGTAATTAACAACTGCATATTTGTAGTCACTAACGTTACAGTACAATATCAAAATATTTCTCTTAAAAATTTAATATAAAAATTACCATCTAAATGGAAAAGTGATCAGTAATTAGCAATCACAATATATTTTAGTGTAATATCAAAATATTTCTCCCAAAAATTTAATTCAAAAATTAATGAACAAATGAAAAAGTGGTCAGTGATTAGCGAGCATATACCGGTGGTCGGTAATATTGTAGTACAATATCAAAATATTTTCCTCCAGAATTTATTACAAAGCTTACCAACCAAATAAAAAAGTGATCAGTAATTAACAACTACATATGTATTGCGACAATTTAATAGTCGCTATTTGATTGGTAATAATTTATTTATTAATGTTTTAATTTTATATTATTATCGGTAAAAAAATGGGTAATTACTAACAAATATTTTCATGTCATAATTATTTGAAATTAACTCATTAAATAACATTTTAATTGAAATTGAAATTTATTAAATATTTATATTTATAAAAATTAGAATAATTAATTGACTTATGAAAAAGTAAAAAAAATAATAATTCAACTTATTATTAATTATATTTTAATTTTTTATTGACTATATTCTAAATTTTGAGAAAATAAAGAAAATTTTATCACTTTAAAGAACAATTAGTAAAACTTAAAATACAAGTAAAATTATTTATTATTTTAATAAATTATAAATTTAATTTAAATAAATAATAAATTAATATTAAATAATATAGATGATGCTAATTCTTTACTCGATTCATTGTTATTATATGTATATAAAAATAAATAACATGAGTCTTTATTTATATATTTTTATTAAGTAAATAAAATGCATATTATGAAATATTTAATAGAATATATTTTAAATAAATTGATTATATTAAAAATTAATAATATAAATAATGGTGTTAGAATATCATAAATAAACATGATATGGCTGAGTATAATGACTAGTTTTGACTATTGACTTTGTGCTAGATGGCAAGTGTGAAGAACCAGAGGAAGATTCTACTAATCTCTTTAAAGGTCTTTCAAAAGCATTTCTCTATGCCACCTCTTCAAAAACTCTATGGGCCGAAATCAAGGTAAGGTTTGGTGAAAGTAACTGCCTCCTATTCTATCAAATCAAAAAGAGAGAAATAGTTTTACACAATCTAATATGTATGTGGGATGAATTGGATTGTTTAAGACCTTTGCCATCTTGCTCACGTAGTGCAGCAAAGAGCTTAAAAGAAATTGATAATGATGATCAATTCATCTGGTTTCTCATGAGCCTAAGTGAGCAGTATGAACATGTCAAAAATCATGTTTTTCTTATGGACTCTCTCTCCCTGGTGTTAACAAATCATACTCCATGGTCTTAAGAGTGGAGAAACAAAGAGAAGTGCACAGCAACACAAATGAAGGTTTTAACACAACTTTTGCTGTCACTAAAAAAAAAAACCTCAGATGGAATTATATTTTAAGAAGAAAAAAATATGGGCAAAAGGGATGATAGGATCTGTACACATTGTAATTCCATTGTACACACTAGAGAAACCTGTTTTGGATACCCAAATTGGTTTACAGATTTAAAGAAGAAAGGCAA
>CAOGCB010177766.1:0-14986 GCA_948266635.1 Cnidoscolus chayamansa | reverse complement strand
TGATCAATGACGAGTACCTGCTGTGAAGTCTCATGGCATATCTTTTGGCTTTCTTCCTCTTTGTGTCATATGCCTTACCCACATAATGTAGTAGATCGGTGAACCAATCCATGTACTCTTCTACTTTCACCTTATTAGTCTACTGAAGTTGCTCAACTCTAGCATCTTCAGTTCTCTGGAACTGTCTGGGAATGTCCACTTTATAAACTCTAGAGAAAATTGATCACAAGTCATCTGCTCTACCCTAGGCTCTATGTAGACTTTGTACACTCTTTTGTTTCTTGCATCAAAATATGAATCCAGCCATCTGGATAGCTCTACTATCATATGCCCCCAGTACATCTATAATTATCTTGATTTCCTTAATATATTCAAATGGATCGTCTCCCTCTCTATACTTGGGAGTGTCCAATTTCAGGTAGCCAATCATCTTTGTCTTGCCACTACTCTATAAAGATGCCCTAGGTGGCTAAAGTGGTGGGGCAACTAGTTCTATAGTTGGCTATGGAACTGGTGGGTTTGATGGGACTGATGGGACTGAGTTCTCTGGTACTGCCCCTGGGTAGCCAATGTAAGATGGGTACATACCGTAGGGTGTATAAGGTGGGTACATACATATGGGTAAGGTATGTATGGAGGGTAATATGGGTAGTTCTACTACCCAATAGTGTCACTACCAAGGTAAGCGTAACCACCCTTATATATGTAGCTCTGTGGCAAAGGTGCAAACTCTTAAGCTGCAAAATCTTCCTGACCATTAGTATACCCTTCCACACCTCCTCCAACACATATAGTATGGGTAGTTCTACTACCCTATGGTGTCACTACCAAGGTAACTGTAACTACCCCCATATTTGTAGCTTTATGGCAGAGATGCAAACTCATAAGTTGAAGCATCTCCCTGACCACTAGTATACCCTTCCACACCTCCTCCAACACCTATACCTAGGTTTTCCTCTTTTCTACCTACATCTTCAGTTGGCAAGTCTCCCATGGACATTCTGGAAGGCTCTGCAGCTTTTTTGTTTACATCAAAGGACCTTCATGAGTCCCTTGACATATCCCCCTGTGATCTCCTTCTTGCCATGTGCCTTGATGTGGAGGTGTTAGGGAGATCCTATATTCCCTTATGTTCTGGATGAACTCTTGATAAACGAGTTGATCATCGTGATCCATTCATATTCACTTAGTTAAGAAGGCAAAATATACATATCGTTATCATAACATTTAGTTCATGTGTCACCATATGAACTCACATAAAATTTCACATAAACATCATTCATATGCATAGCATACACGTAATCATATACTAAGATATTCATCATCATTGCCATGACATTAAACATTGACTCCTTAATGGACATAAACTCCCTATGACGTTTGCCCCATTACATACTATTAACATTTAACTTGTATGACTAGGTCCAATCTTTTGAACCACATGCTCTGATACCAAGTTTGTAACAGCCCTCCTGAGCCAACTACTACCGTCATTAGAATTCCGACCACACGAAGGAGATCGACACCCTACCAAGTCATCAACATACATAACATTAACATATTCCATTTCTATTAACATTTTCATAAACATTAACATCATCATTAATGTAAAGCCTCATGCATTTATAGGATTTAGGTACAACATGGAACTTAAAAAATAATTAAATTCCTAGTACATGTGTCTTACTTATAAATGTACACATCTTCATTATAAACATGAACATAAATACCAAAAATCCAAATGAATATTTAAAATACATGAGACCATAAAGCCATATTCTTTAACATGGTACATTTTACATAACCTAGGGGTAACATACATAAACTACATCATCTTCAACTTCGTTCAACATATCCCTACTCAATTCAACCACATGCAACTTAATATTTCATCATTTCATGCAAATTTCATGAACTTACATAAACCGAACATTTTGATTTCTAGCATTTCTTTATTTCATTCAATTCTATTGACATGTAAGCTTACCATTTATATTATAATGCATTCTAACATCTTCACATTTTAAATTAAGCATGCATACTTACAGTTTTCCTTTACTTTGTCAATTTCTCATAAAACTCTTTTGAATTTAACCTAGATTTCATTGCATGTCAAAATTCTTTCATTAAATCACCATTTTACATCTTACTAACATGGATTTAAGCTTTTGAACTTGCTGGAGAATCGGATCAAACTTCTTTCCTCAAGCTTTCTAAATTTCCTCCTATTTTGAACTTTCCTCTACCTCTTTTTTAACTTTAATCTACTTCCACTTGCTTTCTTCCTTTCATTTCTTTGTAGTAACCTTATGCTTTTTGTATGTTAGAGAGGGTTTGAGAGAAAAATTAGGAAGAGTTGTGAATTTGCCAAAACTCCTCTTTTGGCCGGCTACCTCTATTATTTATAGTGAATGTGACCAACTAGTTTCAGCAGGCGAACCCTTAAGTTTGGTAGTTGAACTTGGTCTTCCAGGCTTGCCCTAGCCAAACTTCACTTCAATCCCTCAACTTTTCCAACTTTTCACCTTAGTCCTTGAAATATACATTTTAGTCCTTAAACTTTTATTACTTAACATTTTGATACGCAAACTCTATTCCATCATGAATTTCAAATATTCCATGAATATTTTGATCAAAAATCAAAATCCAATATCGGAAAAGTGTTAAGGGTACACAGTCTATCATTGATATCCTTGTGTCTCGGTGTTCAATCTTGCAAGTGGAGGATCTAGGGTTAGAGACTAAACTACTAATTCTTTACATCTTAAACATACTTTGAAAAACATCTCATAAAATCCCATAACATCATATAAAAATATAGCCTATAATTCATTTAGGATTACTGGCAGGGGACTTTCGGCGGCAAGTTTCGATAACCGAAAGATCTTTGTACAAAGATGAAACTTTATTTTCAAACCCCCCTTTTGGCAGCCAAAATCTAACCCTAAATGTGACCTTTAACGACCAATACTCAATAGAGATGAAACTAACATTTCGGCAGCGTCCTTTAGCAACCAAACATATACTAGAAAAGTTCAGATTTGAAGGCTGAAATCTTCTTTGGTAGTTGAAACTAGATTTTGGTAGAATGATAAAACTAAGTTCCCTTACATCTAAACTTGCTACAACCTGTGATTTGATTTCAAAAGCACTTCTAAACATATTTCTATATCCTATAATATCCCAACAACACAACAAACTCTTAAATACCACATGCAACATACTTTGACGAACATTTTACCCATTTGACCTAAACTTGCTTGAAGTTTGAGTTTCTCCATACTTTGTCCAAATTTCACATGCAAGGTCTACATTTGCTATGTAAGTGTTCTTAAACACTATTTCAACTTCAAACATCGTTTACAATACATACTTTAACTTAAAATCCTAAAATCATTTTAAAATAATCACAATGTAAAAGTTCAACAAAATTTTATTTTTCTTTAATGCATATGGTTAAACCTTTCATTAAATATTAAAACATATATTTCTAGTTGAAAATCTAACTATTGTGAAGCCAAATCTTGTGGAACTCACAGATCCACCAAGAATCTTCAAATCTCCACTTGAAGTTAAAGGATAAATTTGAAAGCTTCAACCTTATATTATTAATACTATTGAACTTAGTTTAAACTTCTTAAAATTCCTCATAAAAACATTGAGGTGGAGACTCACCTTTTAAGAACTGATAAAATTTTAAAATTTTTCCTCTTAAATGAGTTGCCACTCTTTTATAGTAGGGCTAATCGTGCCAGTTTCGACTCTAAACTTGAAATTCAGCGACCAAACTAGAAATTTAACCTGCTTGTAGGACAAGTTTTAGTTTAGCCTTTTCTTTTTAACAAATATTGTTTTAAAGTTATTTAAAAAATGTTTGGATTTCAATTTTAACCCTTAGCCACCTTTTTCAACTTGATTTTGGTATATTTCATAAATATTTAATTTTGATATTAAAATCTCAATATCAATGAGGTGTTGTATATATATATACTATTACTGTAAATTATAAAATATCAATATATTTAAATTTAATTTATTTAATAATCAATTTAAATTTTTACTCAGTAAAATATCAAATAAATCTAAATACTTATATCATAATTAAAATGTATATTAATGAGTGTAAATGAATTTTGGAATTTTAATAAATAAAATATTTTTAAATTTAAATTTTATTTATTTCATTAAATAAATTTAAAAATTAAATTTAAATTTAAATTATTTAAAAAATAAAGATTTTCATTTTTATTTTGATTGAAACCTATATTAAATAACTCAATAATGAATGCAGTTTGAGAGTCACGGGCATGGTTTTGGATGTGTTGATTAAATGAGTAAAATTAATGCAACAGACAGAAGAAGAATGGTGGGGATGTTTCCAGTTGTCAGTATCCTATGAAGAAGGGGAATGTTAATATTATATATATAACGCCGACACTCTTACAGACAAATATGTTTGCTGCTGCTAAATGCACATATCAGAGATAAATCAAAACAAGAGATTTGGAATGCTTGAAAGGGACACTCTCTTCCTCTCTCTCCACTGTGTTTTTATTGTCTTTCTCTCTCTTAAGTTTCGAATACTAATTATAATTTTCCACATCCTTCTCATTTGGGGAAAAATAATTAATAAATATAAATATTATTTTCTTTTTCTCCTTAACTTTCATAAATGATTTTCTTTTTCTCTCGTAGCCAAACAGAGGAAATTTGAGACATCAAGATTTGAAATATCAAAACTGTTCTTCTTTTTCTGGTGGAGCTGGTTATCAAGTAGCCAATTTAGTTAATTCTTTTTTTATTTTTTATTTTTTTTTGAAACGATTTACTTTATAAGCTAAAATTTAAAATTAGATAATGAATTTGAACTTTTTTTTTAATTTAAAATGGGATTGAAATTAAAACGAAAAACGAATTTTAGCATGAATTTAAATCCCAACTAAAACAAATTTGATTAAAATATAAATTAAAATATAAATTAAAATAAAATTTTTAATTTTCAAATTAGATTTTTTTAATTTTAATATTCCAATTTTTTTTAAATATCTGGACAAATTAAATAGGGTGCCAATTATAGTAAACAATATTTGTATAATTTCTTTCTTCTCCAATTATTATTTTAATAATATTTAATGTTTATTTTTTATTTTTAAAATTATTTGATTCTGTAATTTATTTTAAGTTTTTGGCCCTATATTATATTGACTTTAAATTTATAATAATGTGCAATTTTGAATTTAAAACTAACCTAAATCATAATTATAGAAGAAAAGAGGAAAAACTAGCACATCACCAACACTATACATATACATGTACATATATATGAATAATAAAAAAGAGTTAATAAAAATTGAGAGTCTATAGTGTATGAAATTGTTTAACTTTTGTGTCATTAAGGTCCTAATCTAACTAAACACAAAACAAAATTAAATACTTTGTCTTATTCTTGCCATAGATGCCCCTAAAACATCATGAAGTAGGAGTTGGTGAGCTCCAACATGAACACTTCTTGCATAATTGATTAATCAATTGGTGCATCTATTCATTTCCCGGTAAATATAGTGTATTTTAACTCCCAAATCCCTCTTGATCAAATTCTTTATTTGTCGAAAACTAGTAAAAGGTCTAAGTGGAGCTGATAATGTTTTAGAATAGTTTTCACAATTACCTCATTATCACATTCCAGTATCACTCGTCTTTAGACCTTCTACCATGCTAGATTAAGTCCTTCTAGAACTGCTCTTCCTTTTGCATATAATATATTTCTAGGTCCGAGATTCACTGCAACTCCTCCCAGACAACCTCTCACAGCATTTCGTAAGCATCCACAATATACTTTTCTTTCATTCTCTTTTATTGTACCATCTGTATTGAGCTTGATCCATGTGGGAGAGGGTGCCTCCCAGCTAACCATACATAATTCCTTCTTTGGGATTACAATCCCTCTAATCACGCAGTGCGCTACAATAGGCGTACTTGCCATATCCTTAACATTTAAGCTAATGAACCCATATAAATCAATGGTTCTGAATTCCTCCCCCTAAAATACCACCTTGTTTCTTGCCCTTCCAAATAGTCGAACATATGATGCCAAAACTGTAACACCCGACACTTTTCCTACGTCACATTCCGAATTTTCAAATGGAATATTTATGAAATATTCAAAAACCGGGCAAGAATAGTGCTTGGATATTAAAATATCAAGTTATAAAAGTTTAAAGACCCAAATATAAGTTTCCAAGAACTAAGATGCAAATATGGAAAAGCTAGAGGACTAAAAAAGCAGTTTGGCTAGAGCAAGTCAGAGGATCAGGTTCAGTTGCTGAACTTAAGAGTTCGGCTACCAAAATCAATTGGTCACCTCCACTATAAATAGTGAACGCAGTCGGCCACCGAGCTTTTGGAAATTTCAAGCTCTTTCAAGTCTCCAAAAAGCTTAGACCTTCAAAACTTTAGTAGATGGATTCAAAAAAAGGTGTAAATACAAGAAGAAAAACCAAGTATTGAAGTTAAAGGAAGAGTAGAAGATAAAGGTGAAAAGAAAAGGTAAGAAAAACAGTCTGATTCTAGTTCCAGCAAGAAGAACTTTTAACAATCAGGTTAGTTTAAGGTCAAATGATGATCTAACAAAGAAAAATGAAATACATGTGGTTAAGTTAGGTTTTTAAGAAGAATAAGGTTAAGGGTATATCAAAAGCTAAAAGAAGTTAGAGGTTAAAATTCATGTTACAAATGAAATGTGTAGATGTTAAAATATACTAGAAAGATAAATGTATGTATGCATGTAAATAAAATTGGAAGACATAGAAGAAATCAAATGTTCAACTTTATGTGAATGATGAAAGTAGATGAATTGAATTAAAAATGGATGCATGTTGATTAAATGGATGTTTGTTGAGTTAATGGACATAGATGGGATGTTATTGAATGTTTAGAAGTGCAATTGAGGCTTGAGTTGCAGGTTTGTGCATGTAGAACATGTAAGGAACTGAGGTTTGCTAAAACCTCGGTTCGGTGACCTAAAGTAAGGTTAGGCTTCCAAAACTAGAAGCAACTCACAAGGAAAAAGCTAAAATCCAATTTCAGTTGCCGAAACTTGTGGCACAAGAGGCTTGTGACAATCAAACCTTGTTGCTAAAAGGGGGGACTTTAGTCTTTCGGCTGCCGAACCTGTTGCTAAAAGTCCTCTGCCCAGCAATTTAAATCTAAATTGCAAGGGTTATTTATGTTATGCTTATGCTATGTTGATTGGGGATTTATGATATTGTTTTAAGTATGTTTTGAGGTCAATGTATAGTCTAGAATCTTAAAGTCTGAAATGCAGGATCAAACCCCGAACTCAGGGATACTAGTGATGAACCAAAGATTTATCGATCACGTCTAAGTTTCTAGGTGAGTGGATACTACTCAAATGTTTTATGATACAACAAAAGTATGTTTACAACATGTTCATGTATCACGAATATTATAGGATGTTTACATTAGGACATGAGACATGTTGTATTGCATTGATTACATGATTATGTGAAAGGTAATATTGGACGACCATTGATCTTCTATATTTATGTTTATGACCCGCAGTTTATATCCTTAGGAATTTCCCTCATATATGTTATATGTTGTCCGTTCATCATGTCTTTCAAGATGTACCACGGATTGTCCTGCAAAAGAAACACAAGAGAGGTTGGGACATTTCAGAGGTATTTATGTTATGTTTAATATGTTGTCCCAAGTATAAATGACCGAAAGGGGGTGAATTGGTCACTTTTTCAATTCAATCAAATTTTCAAGTTCTTACTCTAAAATTTTATAAAAAATTGTAGATATATACTTCTGATGTGTTATCTAATTGGATTAAAGTGTGATTGTTTGATTAATCAACATAAGACTGCATATCACAAAATTAGCTAGCTAATTTTTAGCCTGTGAAAAAAGTTATTGTTCACGTTACTGTTCACGCTGAAATTAGCAAGGTGTTCAATTTAGCGAAAATTGAGTTGCAGCTTTATGAACTTCTAACAACAGTTTATCAAATAACAAATTTCTTCAGATAATCAAGGCAATACATATAAATTGACATTCAAAAGTAAAAGATAAAGTCAAGAGAATTCAAACACATCAATTTATAGTGGTTCGACAATGCATCATACATCCACTCTTCTCAAGCTTCCTCTTGAGACTTTTATCCACTATGATATCTTTTTCCAGGCAAGAGAACAGCCAAGTACATCCACCAAGCTTCCCAGGTGGTTAATCAACCTTTACAAGTTTGATGATCCTATAAAATTCTTTAAGCTTTCACCAATGCTTAAGAACTTTGCAAGTTTGATATCCCCTCAAACTTCTTTAAGCTTTTACAGGTGCTTAACAACCTCTCTAAGTTTGATTTCCCCTCAAACTTCTTTAAGCTTACCATGGTGCTTAACAACCTCTTCCAAGTTCTCACTTAGACTAACTTCACGTTGAATTGGATTTTTAAAAGAATCACTCTCTTACAGCAAATTACGACTTAATATTATAAGAAGAGAGAGAAGATTTGTCAATGAAGCTCAAATTGATGAAGGCTTTGTGAAATCAATGCACTTTTATTGCTCAAGAATGTCTCTCTTTCATTAGTTGAAAAATGAAGTAAATGCATGCTTTATAGGTGGGTTTAAGCTCTGAAAGTTTCAGCACAAAAGGACAATCAACGGCTAGTTTTCTAACCGTTGCAATTCACCAAACTGTGTAGTAGTCTGCGCAGTCAGTAGTGCTATCAGAATTTAGTTAGGCTCAGTTCAAAAATTAGCTTGCTAAAATTATTTTGAATCAGAAAGTAGTTAGCTATTTTGAAAATTAGCATGCTAATTTTATTTTTCTGTCAAGACTGAAAAAGACTTATTCTAAAATTAGTTAGCTAATTTTAACCCTTGAGCTAAAATTAGGTATTTAATTTTAGCAGCTTTCGAACTCAATTTTTCTTGATTTTAAAACTATGCTCTAAAAATTTATACATGTGAGAATCCATTAGCAATTCTAAATCTCACTTCTCTTACATTGCTTTGCCTATGATAAAATGTCTTTATTTTGTCTTCCTTTGTTCTTCTTGATGTGCTCTTTTCTTCTTCTTTTTCTTTTGATTTGCTTTCTCTATGTGATATGAAATTCTTGAATATTTGTTAGCTCAATCAGATTAAGTTTTGTTATCATCAAAATTAGGTTTTCTCCTTATGGGGTCAACAATCTCCCCCTTTTTAATGATGACAAAACTCAATGTTTTCAAGGAGAAATATAAAGCATTATCACATATAATTACACAATAAATATGAAAATGAAAGACTCCCCCTGTATATATGCCATGTTATTAAGCTCCCCCTGAAAACACATATCCTATATACATGAGATTTTTATCAATTCTCATATCAACATAAGTATTCTCAAATTTGTCTTTATCAAATATACATATTAATCATCAACAAGAATTCAACAATATCATTAATCACAAAAATAATATGAAATTTCATAAAAGCCAACTTTTCTCAATATAGTTTAGCAAACCAGCTGATGCATAAACAACACAAACATAAATAAGGACTGACTTCTCAAAATACAACATCCTATGACACTTCTCCCCTTTTTGTTAACATCCAAGAAAGGAGGGATTACAACAATAACAAAGACATCACAATACATGAATGCCAACATGAATAACACAAATATTCATCAATCTTTATGGTACGATAAATGTTCTTAATTTTAGCTCTTAAACATAAAAGATTATCATGAACAACATATTCTCAACATAGTAGAAAGTTCAGATAAGAAACATCACAAAAGCACATTAAAGCTAGTTAACATCCTAAGCATATCAGCAATTTTTATTTCATTTGGTCAACCACATATGAGAAATGGATAGGCATAATTCAAATGCATAATAGTCAGAAATATGCAGAAATAGTTACATGAACAGTGGCATGAATAGTAGCATGACTAGTGACATGAAACAGTAATTTTCAGTCTTCAAGATTGTCTTCAACTCAGCATATAACACAATATATAACAATTTCAAAGTATCAATACCAGCATTCAAACAACAAATTGTTCATTCATTTATTTAATCAAATATATCAGTGCATTTAATCAACAAAATATATTTAATAGCATGCACAATAACAACATACATTCACAAAACATAAACTCACAAAGCTAATATCACAAAACATGCATACAATCCTGCTATTTCCCCCTTTTTGTCAATTATAATAAAAAGGATAACCAAAATAAGAAAATAGATTATGTGGAGCTTTAAAAAAATCAGAAAAATGAACTTTTGGAGTTAAAATCCCTTTGGTTTCTCTTTGTTGCCAGATTTTCTAGATTTTGCAACCCTGATTTTTAAATCATGCTTACCACTTCTTCTAAGGCTTCCATTAAGTTTGAAAATCTGTGGTGGTTTGAAGACTTTTTGAGATGAAGATGGTTCAAATAAAGATATTGTAAGCAAGATTTTTTAAGACATATTTTTGTGTTGTGCTCTTTGTAAATCTATGGATTTGGAAAATGATCAGCAAGAAAAGATGGGTGAGCAAACTCAATCTCGGGTTCTAATGTCATCATTTGCTTACTCTATTTCTTCTTTAAGTTCCTCATTCAATTCAGTTTCTAGTTCTTCTTGTGATGGTTCTGGTTCAACTTCAACTATCTCCACTTTTGGCTTTATGTTCTAGTTTAAAAATAGGGAAACTTTCCTTAGTTTCTGCATTCAGTTCAAGTCCACATTCTTTTGTAGAAGTTGGTATGGTTTTTTATGAAAACTCTTAAGTACAATAATCTGCAGAGGTCTGTAAACTCTCTCTCTCTCTCTCTCAGTTTTGAGCCAGCAACTTCATTTTTCTTTAATGTTCCTGCATTCTTGTCATCACCAGTGGTTGCTTCTCGATGGTCCACATAATACTCCTCAAGGTTCTGCCCCAATTTCCAAAGTTTCTACCAGCCAGTTGATTGATGGTCCACATAATACTCCTCAAGGTTCTGCCCCAATTTCCAAAGTTTCTACCAGCCAATAAATCAACTTTTATTTCAATTTTGGTCAACTGTATTGGCATATATTTGTTCTTCAAATCTTGAAGTTTAAACGCCTCTTGTAAGTAAAAGACAGTTGAGTTTAGAGACCTAGAGCATCAAGGAATTAAGATATAGGGATGTAAGCCACCAGCAGTATTTTCTCTTATTTCAACCACAATAGCTAGGAAGTTGATGTTACAGGGGTGTATAGCTTATTTGACACATGTGACAGACACATATAATTAAGGGAGAA
Organism: Cnidoscolus chayamansa; assembly: GCA_948266635.1. Lineage (NCBI taxonomy): Eukaryota > Viridiplantae > Streptophyta > Magnoliopsida > Malpighiales > Euphorbiaceae > Cnidoscolus > Cnidoscolus chayamansa. The sequence goes on along the minus strand of CAOGCB010177766.1, from coordinate 3,690 downwards.
ATGGATAAATAAATTAAAAAAAATAAAAAAAAAAGTGGAAGGAAAAAGTAAGAGGTGGCCGACTTTGGGAATGAGGAGGTGGCACCGGCCAAGTAAAATAAAAAGAGAAAGGAAGAGGAAAGAATGGGAAATCATAAGGGAAAGAGAGAGAGAGGTCAGACCTAGTTTGTGCCATTAAACAAAAAAGGTCTAGTGATTGAGTGTCCTTCAACTATAAGTGTTGGGACTCCATCAATGTTAGAAGTACTAGCCATTCTAGGATCTCTCTAAGGTGTTTGAACCCTAAGCAAGAGAGCTAGCCTCTGATACCAATTTGTTGTCCCAAGTATAAATGACCAAAAGGAGATGAATTGGTCACCTTTTTAAGTTCAATCAATTTTTCAAATTCTTGCTCTAAACTATTAAGAAAAATTGCAACTATATACTTCTGATGTGCTATCTAATTAGATCAGAGTGTGAATATTTCATTAATCAACATAAGACTGCAAATCGCAAAATTAGCTAGCTAATTTTCAGCCTGTGAAAAAAGTTATTGTTCATGCTAAAATTAGCTAAGTGTTCAGGTTAGCTAATTTTGAATGGCAACTCAATGAACTACTAAGAGCAGTATTTCAAATAGCAATTATCCTCAGTTAATCAAAGCAGGGCATGTAAAATAACTTCCAAAAATAACAGATAGAGTTGAGAGAATTCAAACACATCAATTTATAGTGATTCGGCAATGTAGCCTACATCCATTCTTCTCAAGTTTCCTCATGAGACTTTTATCTACTATGATCTCTTTTCTCAGGCAAGAGAATAGCGAAGTACATCCACCAAGCTTCCCAGGTGCTTCATCAACCTTTACAAGTTTGATGATCCCACAAACTTCTTTAAGCTTCCACAGGTGCTTAAGAACCTTTACAAGTTTGAATTCCCCCTCAAACTTCTTTAAACTTTTACAGGTGCTTAACAACCTCTCTAAATTTGTTTCCCCTCAAACTTCTTTAAGCTTACAAAGGTGCTTAAAAACTTCTTCCAAGTGATGTCTCCTAACTTAAACAACCTTAAATAAGTTTTGAAAAGAAGAATAATCACTCTCTTTGAACTGGTGTGCAGATAAATGAACTATTAAGAAGAAAGAGATGAATCTATCAAAGAAGTACAATTTTGTTGAATGAAGGCTTTAAAACAAGACTCTCAAAGTTCTAAAAAATATAAAACTTTCATTTGTTGCGAAAGTAAGTAAAAGCTTGTTTATATAGGTGAAATTAAGGCCCTGAAACTTTCAACTTCAGAAAGTGACCAATAATTAGTTTTCTAGCCATTGCAACATTGGAAATTGTGTAGTCCAGAATTAGTCAGACTCTGTCTGAAATTAGATTGTTAAAAATATCTTCATGTAAAAAGTAGTTTGCTAATTTTTAAAAGTAGCTTGCTAATTTGAAAAGTAGTTTGCAAATTTCAGTCTGCCGTTAAAACTAGTAAGTTAGTTCTAAAATTAGTTAGCTAATTTTAACTCTTGAGCTAAAATTAGGTATCTAATTTTAGCATCTTCTGAAATCGGTTTTCTCAATTCTAAAACATATTTTGAAAATATTTTTTGTATATGAAAGTCTTATTGGCATTTCTATATCTCAATTCTCTTACATTTGACCTATGAGAGGAATCTTAACTTCTTCTTCACTTTGTCTTCATATCATGTTATCAAGCTTTTCTTTATTGATGCACTTGCCTTCCATTCTTGATCGTTCTCTTTTTATGATCTGCAATGCTTGAACAATTATAAGTTCTTAATATTAAGTTTTGTTATCATCAAAATCAAGTCTTCTCCTTATGGGGTAAACAATTCCTCCCTTTTTTATAAAGACAAAACTCAATATTTCAAAAAAATATACAGCATTATCACAATCAACTATACATAAATTAAATGAAATGCTCCCTATGTGTATGTGCAGATTTATCAAGCTCCCCCTGAATCAAGTATCTTGTTTACTTGTGATTTTTATCAGTTTTTTAATTTTATCTCTCAAACATAACTATTAATCATCAACAATATCATTCATTACTGAATTGGCATGAAATTTTACAAGACGTAGCATTTCATAAAAACTAACTTTTCACAGCATAGTTTAGTAGTCCAACAATTACATAATCAACACAAAAACATAAATAAAGATTGACTTCTCGAAATACAACATCCTAAGACACTTACAAGTTCTCCCCCTTTTTGTCATCAACCAAAAAAGGAGGGATTATAGCAGCAACCAAGACAACACAGTCTTAATAAAAAGACATAGATCTTCAAGTGTAAATCTATTAATTTATTTAGAACATACTCATAATCTGCACTCATAGGATTAATAAAGCATTGCAAAAGCCTAAGCATATCAGCAGTATTTGTCAATCACATATCAAAAATTAATAGGCATAATCAAATGCATAATAAACAGAAATATGTAGCAACATTGAAATGAATAGTAACATGAATAATAGTTAGAAATATGTAGCAATAGTTACATGAACAGTGACGTGAACAGTAACTTTCAATCTTCAATGTTGTCTTCAACTCAGCATGTAACATAACAAATAACCACTTCAAAGTATCAATACCAACATTCAGATAATAAACTATTCAATCATTTATTTAATCAAATATATTAGCTCATTAATCAAAATATAATAGCATAACAGCATGCATAATAATAGCATTCATTCACAAAACATAAACTTAAAAAGCTAATGTCACAAAACATGCACACACTACAAGAAATGTAAAAAACAACGATAAAATTTACTTACTAAACTATAACAAAAGCGGTTGGTAGAATGCATTACCGACTATTTACTGACCATTTAAATTACCGACATATAGATTACCAACCATTTACCGATAAAATATTGAAGCTATATTTTTAACTTTCTTGTAGTGACACAATCTTATTTTTTCTCTCCCTTTTTGTTAATCATCATTCAAATAGACTTTATAGATTTTTAAAAAATCAGAAAATTAACTTTTAGAGTTAAAAGGTCCATTGGTTTCTCTTTGCTGCCATATTTTATAGATTTTGCAACTCTAGTTTTTTAAATCATGCATGCTACTTCTTCTAAGGCTTCTAAAAAGTTTGGAAACTATGGTGGTTTGAAAACTTTTTGAAATAAAGATGGTTCAAATAAAGATATTTTAGGCATGGCTTTTAAAATAGATTTTCTTACCATGATCTTTATAAATCCTTGTAATTGAAAATGATCAACAAGAAAAAATGGGTGAGCTATAACCCAATCTCTGGTTCTGATGTCATCTTTTGCTTGCTATGTTTCTTCTTTAAGTTCCTCATTCAGTTTAGTTTCTAGTTCTTCTTGTGATGGTTCTGGTTCAGCTTCAACTATCTCTTCACTTTTGGCTTTATGTTATGGTTCAGCAATAAGTGAATTCTTCTTAGTTTCTGCATTCATTTCAAGTCTACATTCTTTTGTAGAAGTTGGTATGGTTCTTGATGGAAACTCTTGAGGTACAATAATCTGCAGAGGTCTATAAATTTCGTCTCCCTATTCTGAGCACCAACTTCATTTTTCTTTAATGTTTCTGTAATCTTGTCATCACCAGTGGTTGCTTCTTAATGGTCTACACAATAGTTTTCTAGCCATTGCAACATTGAAAATTATGCAGTCCAAAATTAGTCAAGCTCAGTCTGAAATTAGCCTGCTAAA
>CAOGCB010177461.1:0-33731 GCA_948266635.1 Cnidoscolus chayamansa | reverse complement strand
TGTTGTGTTGATGATACAAATAGAAAGGATGAGTAGACCCAGAGAGCACCCAAAACCAAAAGACAAGGACAAGGAGAGCTACCACTTCACTCTCTAAACCGCTTTGTCTCTCTCTTCAAAACCCTACATCCAAAATCTCTTCTTTCAGCTTTATTATCATTCACACTCCCAACTCAACTTCACCTCACTCTCTCTCTCTCTCCTTTCCCTCTGTGTTCTCTCTTCAGAAACCAGCATCGCATCCCTCCCCATGGATACTTATGAAGCAACCAACATACTGTTGTCTAAGATCAAGAATATAGACCCAGAAAACGCTTCCAAAATCATGGGTTACATCCTCATACAAGACCTTGCTGACAAAGATTTGTTATCTTTAGCTTTTGCCTCCGAAGCGCTCCTGCAAAACGTCGTTGTTAAAGCCAAAACCCACTTAGGACTTTCAACGAACGCCTTATCCACATTTTCTGCGCCATCCTCTCCTTTGCATCTCAATCCTATTTCAAGACCTGCCTACAGTCATAACCCGTTTTCACAATCTTCAGCTAAGGCTAATCCTTTTATGGATTTTGCAAAAAACCCATCTCCACATTCATGGCCTGCTTCAAGCTTGACAAATAACAGTGCCGCCGCCTCTATTAGCCCAAAGTCAAGCCCTTTTCTGTCTTACGATAACATACGGGCTGGTTTTGCTTTGGTGCCACCGTTTTCTAAGAATGGTGGTAATGGCAGCGGGGACACCAGTAGTAATAGTACTGATTTACTTAATGAGCATCAGCTAGATGAATATTTTTCGTTCCTTGATGATTTCTCTCCAAAAAATGACGAGTTTGTGGAACCGAGGTTTCAATTGGACGGTTTAACTATGAACGATATGGATAGCCATTTGCATAGGAGGAGATTCTCGGAGAGTGATGCGTGTTTTGGCGTTGAAGATGGGGGTCTTGGAATTGGTCATAGACCGTGTATGTATTTTGCTAGAGGTTTCTGCAAGAATGGGGACAGTTGCAAGTTTGTTCATGGGGGCTTTGATGGTGATAACATTCCTGAGGTTAATGGTGGCAGTGTTATCGGGGGTTCACTGAGGGAAATGAATGGTCTTTATTTGCAACAACATGAAGAAATGATGAGATTCAAGGCTGCACAACAGCAGCAAAGATTGGCTTACAGCAAGTACATGAATTTTCTTTTGCAGCAAGAGAGTGATGCCCAGAGGTATTTTGAGATCACCCGTTTACCTTTTAGCATTTTTGTCAAGTTGTCAGCGCTATATTTTGATGAAGAATCCTCACAACTCTCTCCGATGTGCTATGGTTTCCACATTTTAGTTTTGGCATGCATTTGGTATGTGTGTTTTTAATTATATATATGTCTTTGTTTGAGTTTGGATTTGTTTTGGTATTGTGTTTTTATTCTGGAATGTCAAATCTTTTTTTTTTTTTTAGATGTTATTACGTTCTTAGCGTTGCATTAGAGTTTAGGGTACTCCTTTGCCTTCTACATGCCTCTTGTGTGACGTACATATGGACCCCTTTCCGGCCGTTAATATCAGCCCTTTTCCGGTTATCTGTTGGTTTGTACCAAGGCTTCTCTCTTATGGAAGCAAAATTAGCCTAGGGATGTCTTTTGTATTTGTGCATAGACATTGTTTTTCTGGCTTTTAGGGTTTTGTTTTGCTGCTAGTTGTTGATGATGTGTTCGGACTTCATTCCATTCTGAAGGGATGATAAACAGTATACGTATTGATATATATTTGTCCAGATAATATTCAAAGGCCTTTCCTTTTAGTGCTGGCTTGGTATTAAAATTTCCCTTTTTGGATTGGCTGATGGTGTATTTTGGGGGCGGGGGGGCGTTTGGGGTGGGGGTGGTTTGACCCATTTCAGAATTGGGGCAGCATCAGTGATGATGGGTGATGAATTTCACAAATTTGGCCAGTTCCATTCTGAAAGGAATGACCTTTTGCTAATGGCAATGGAAGAAAAGGTGAACTCTGCTTCCAGGCAGATCTACTTGACATTCCCAGCTGACAGCACTTTCAAAGATGAAGATGTATCAAATTACTTTAGGTAAAGTACTGCAGTTTTAAATAAGTGTTATTTTATTTGTTACTGTGGACAAAGTCTGATATCCATTATTAGTTTGTCTGCACAATTAATGCTGAGAAATTATGGTTTGGTGCTGATTAGGCTACATGTAAAATGAACAAAAATGTTTAGGCCAAAGAACGTTTTTGTATAAATATAAGGTGTCTTTTAAATTTATATAATTGGAAGTTTAGAATATTGGCAGCTTTTTGGCTGCCATTTGTCTTGAAGAAGGGTTTGAATGCCGTTGATTGCCTTCATGGCGGTAGCCGGTAGGCATTCCTTTCACTACTGAGATGTAATGATTGGATCCCTATTTAACCTTAACCTGCAATTTTAGCCACTGAAATTAGGTTTGGGCTCATGAAAAGTTTGAAATAGTGGTTTCAAGGAACTTCTTGTGGCTGGTTATCTAAGAAAAAACAATTAATCTAATTGAAGAAAGGAAATAAAATCCGTACCTCATGCTGCAAATTGCAATAATTTTATATGAATGTTGCAGATGTTAACCTGATCTGTATGCCTTTTGGATATGAAGACTAAAATCTCTGTTAAAGGGCTTTCTGCTCTAGGAATCCTTGAAGGCATGATTTTGGGAAGGGCATATAATTGTGATGTCATAACTAAGATTATTCTTATACATAGGAGTTCACTGTTTGGGTAATATAATTAAAATAGTTCCAATGTGTTTTGAAGCGCTTTTGGACCAGTTCAAGATGTCAGGATTCCATATCAGCAGAAGCGGATGTTTGGATTTGTTACATTTGTCCACCCAGAGACTGTGAAGCTTATATTGTCTAGGGGGAACCCTCATTTTATTTGTGATTCACGTGTGCTTGTCAAGCCATACAAGGAAAAAGGAAAAGTTGCAAACAAGTATGGCATTTTTTTCCCTCTCTATATATATTTTTTGCTTTCTCATACTTTCTGTTATTGATGTTTTACTTGTTAATGGAACAACAGCAGGAGGCAGCAGCTAATGGATAGAGGGGATTTTTCACCCTGCTCTAGCCCTTCTGGGCTTGACCCTAGAGAACTATATGATCTTCACTTAGGTAAGTAAAAAGTAAATGAACAAGCATACATTTGTTCCCCGAATCTGGGAAATGTTTGGAATTATTCTTTTATTCTTTCATAATTTTAGAATAATGCATTTTATTTATTAAATATCCCTTTTGTGTCTGCAGGAGCAAGAATGCTCTATAATACACAGGAGATGATGCTGAGAAGAAAGCTTGAGCAGCAGGCTGAGCTTCAACAAGCAATTGAACTCCAAGGGAGAAGGCTGATTAACCTGCAACTTCCGGACTTGAGAGGGGACTATATTCATCATCACCAACATAGCCTTTCTGCTGGTGCATCAGTTACTGTACCCTCTCATCCTTCTGTTGATATCAATCAAAATCTTAGTTCTGATGTCGAGAATCAGGATGCCTTAGGAGGTGGCTAATCAATCTAAGTTGTTTAATGCTCAGCATGGTATTTATAGCATGCCATGGGTAGAAAATCCTGCTTTGGTTAATTCACTTTCTCTGGTGGCAGACACGGGGGATAACTCAGCTACTGCAATTGGCTCTACTATTTCTGTTGCTGAACAAAATTTTCAGCATGAAGTAAATACAGCTTGTGTTCAGAGCAAAGATACCATCAATGGTGAGAAGGAGAGAGTCAATCCTGAAGAATGTGATCCCAATGAATGGTATGGGATTTTATCGTGTTACAGAAGATGCCTCTTGATCATTACGTAATTGCTGTTGTAAAATTCTGTAGGCTATCTGGATGTTTAGTCCTATATACTTCTCTTTTTAATTTTTATTTTTATTTTCTGGTTAATGATTTGTAGTTGTGGAACTGTTATAGAGCATGGTCTTCCTGATAACCCCTTTGCTTCAGCTACAAAATCGTTGGGAAATCAAGGTGAATTCGCCCCTCCTTTGGCAGAAGTTAAAGAGAGCACGTTCTCTGGCACTTCAGCTTCTCAAATTAGTACATCAGTTCCCACAACTTCTAGTAATGGTGTGGCTTTTCATTGATAATGTGAAATGCTAAGGTGCATTCCTGTCTTAATTTTCTCTTTTTTCTATAATTCTATCATGGTGTACATCAAGTGGTAGGTTGTTATTCTGATTCATCAACACTTTGTTTCTGATATGTTTTCTCTCTTTGTTGGACATGAAGCTAGTCATGTAGGTAATAAAGATTAGCATGAGCCAATTCGACTTTTCTAGGGTAACACATCATTTCTCTTCTTGATTATCTAATTGTTGTAGGCCTACATTTGTCACATCAAGTAATCTTTTTATGGTGTTGCAGGAAAATAGAGCACATACAAAGAAGATCCTGTACATGTATAGCGAAATTATACCAGCACCAAATGGTAGATCTGTAGAGAATATCTAAGCAAGATTGCCGTCATCATCATGATCATCTATACAATACTACTAACAGCAAAAGCATATTTTACATACATAATGGACTGATGAACTACTTTAAGTAGGGTTTCTCTTTGTTACTTTTCGGTATTTTTTGGAGGTTTGTGGACCACAGACTGAAATAGAACTAAGAATATGACTTGTGTTACGATGTCAAGTGTACATCTTTGCAGTATTTACCGTCCTACTTGTAAGATATCGTATTACAATGCTACCATGTTGCAAGAGAGATGAAAGAAAAATGAGTTGATAGCTAAAGCAGTTTTTTCTCCATTCTATTAGAAGAAAATTCCATATGGTTGTCATTGCAAAATTAATTGTCCACTTAAAGTCATCAAACATGCAGAGTAAGAAAGATAAAGAAAAAGTTGGTGGGTGAAATGGGGTATCGTTTTCCGATCTAGGCACACTTTTGGGGGACTTTCTTGTCTTATTTTAATTCTTCTTTAGGTCCACATGTGGGAAAGGGCCACTCTTGTCACATGGGTGCTGACACACTATATAAAGATGGTACCAGGGTATCATATTGAAATGTATATTTCTGAATCTTTGGTATATGATGCTGGATCCACTGTTTTCTGGTCTATTTTCAATTTATAGTAGTTGTGCATGTGCTGCATTTGTTGCTGGATATGCTTCTATTCTTTTAACTTGTGATGCTTTTGAATTCCAGCATCGTGAGAGCTATAATATAAACCTAAAAGATTATCTATGTATATTTTTTGAAGACATGTTTTGTTCTATTGGAATTTGCATTTAGTGTTTATCTTCATGTGGAGCAGAGTATCAACCTAATTAATTTTCAGTGATTGCATGTTTGTCTCAAGTAATAGCAGTCGTTTTCCTGATAAGATCATTCTTGGATTTTTGTCTGAAAGTATTTCTCCTAGTTGTAGAGAAGCACATGGACCACCAGGGTCGACACTGGACTGGTCTTTTTCTGTGTTATATTTTTTCACGTATGTCTTCTTGTCTTCTTGTATTGCCTTGACTCTTCAGCGCTTGAGATGTGAACATGTCTTACTTAGGTGTAAGCTCACTTTGGCACAATCCTATTTTATATTTCTTTTTTATTATGTACTTACTGCCTGTTAAATCTTCTATCAAATTTGTTTGGTTTTGTCTTATTTCCCTCTGACAGGGATGCTGTTGTTGTAATTTTAATCTATCTTCCAAAACCATTTCATTATTTTGGAATCAACAGCTTCATAAATTCATTTGTAATTTTTATCTGAAAGAACGAGATATATAATAATTTATTTTAAGTAATAAAGTGCCTAACTTATTGTGAGCTAAACCCAACATACTCGACAATGGCCCAGCATGATCAAAATAGCAGTCATGACCCTGATGTCTTGAGCAAGCATAGTTAAATGAAAAAAGAAGAAAAAGAACAGCCCAAAATCCCTAATGCTGAGGTGTTTGCAGGGTTTGGTCCTACAAAAATAAGATTGGAACATATCATGTTCTTACAATGAATTGATTTCTATAGGATTTATATTCATTACTCCAATTTATCAATAATGGCGACACATGCAAAAGCCTCAAAGCAGAGAAAGAAGGAAGAAAGAGAGTTCTTCAATGAGCATGTGGGGCAAGTCCGAGTTAGCCTTAGCCAGTGATGATGAGCTTGAAGAATTCAGCAACCAAACTAGGCCCACCTGAAGCCTGCATAATACATTGATTTCTTTCCATCTCCAGTCAATATTTGGCATCAAAATCTGATCTTTATGTGACGCCTGATGGTCCCGTTTTAGAAAGCTAAGTTCCATTCCTCATCATTATTCTTCAGGGTTTGGCCCATTGTGCACTCCTATATCCTGGAAAGAAAGCCCATTTCTGTCAGCCCAAACCAATCCCCCGCTCTGCCGATTCTTCGCTAAATGCTAGAAATTTTACTAAGATCATAAACTTTCTTGGTGCTGGATTGGTTTAAAATTTAAGAGATGAACATGGCAACTTTATTAAGGCTTGTCAGAAATGCATGTACCTTGAGGAAACGCACTGAGTTCTTTCCATTGTGTTTTAATTACTAATTTTCGTATGGAGATGCATCGTATTGGGTTCTACTGTTGCAGACTGTAAGTTGTTCTTCGAAGAGCTTCATCGTCGTCTTTGCTTTGTTGTGATCTGTAGTAGATCAGCAAATTCAGTTGCTCACTGGTTGGCAACTCGTGAAACTCGTGTCTGGTCTGCACTGTGGGGTCCTGTTCCTTCTGAATTGATTGCTAATACTTTCGTTTTTTGAGCTTTCTGGTTGAATGAAGTTGCATATTTCAAATTTATGATGTTTATGACCTACGTGACAACTAATGCGGTGATGGATTAAATAGAAGCCTCATCAAGACATATGCATGTGTCCCTTCAAACAAGCACTGTAATATTCTTATTCTTGACGGAAGCACTACCCCACAAGGGGCCAGTGTGGGGCTGAGGGACACTTTTACTCCAATGGCCCATCAAATCTCTGTAACTGAATACATCAATTGCAGGCTTGTCTTTGTTATTCTACATATTCTTTGCATGATTTTTCTTACATAATGCGGTTCTGGAATCTCTCTCTCTCATTTTCACATTGGAAGAAGGGACAAGCAAGCAAACCACAAGGAAGGAGAGTTGTTACTCTTGCTTATACATTATCAAGGTTAGTCCTTTTTTTTTTCTTGTGTTGAGTTTCTTGAAGCTGTATGAAGTTGATTTAATGGATTCATGTTCTTATTTCACTACCTGGTTGTCTTATACTTCATTTGTTGTGCATGAGTATTATAGTTTCCAACTTCCAAATGGAGGCCTCTGGATTGACATGTAAGCTATGTGTCTTTTATAAGGGTCCCCATTTCAACACGTTGGGGACATGCTCTAGGTAGGCTGTTGTATGGGGCCAGTCTTAAAAGCTATGAGATCTACATTCATTTTTTAGGAATTTTTATAGTATCATCTAGCTATATATGAGATTTCCCTTCATTAACACAGACATATCCAGTTCATCAACAGGTAATTTCATGACTTCCATCTCTTAATTATCAGTGCTCATCACTGTTTCTTTCATTTATGACCAAATTACTTGCATTAATTAGTAAGATTAATGGTATTTTAACTTGTGTTGTGTTTTGAAGAAATACAGTTGAAAGTTTCTTAAAAGTCCATATGTGAATTTAGATAATGAATGCAAGAAATGAAGAACTTGGTTTCTTGATAATGTTAAGTAGCTAGATCAGAAATATTGGAAGGTAAGAAGGGTTCAGATTTTGTAGCTTGTCTGATTTTGAGACATCTCAACCTTTTCTCTTTCACTTCCTGGAATTCTTTCTACTTGATTTCTTGATCCTGCATACATTTATGTACATATCCATCACAAAAAGGAAGCAGCTTTTCCCTGCCATAGCCAATTAACGGTTGAAATCTTTATTATCAGAAACATCATCTTTACAGTCTTAAAAGTAGAAGAAAATATCTATTATTTAACCCACATATGTTGTAAATACAGCATTGTAATAATACATGATCAAATTGTAGGAAATGTAGAACAAAAGATCTATGAAAATCACTCAATGTTCTGTTCTTCCAGGAATTAGGGCATGGAAGGTAGCAGTGGTAGTCCTCACAATTCATCAGGTACCATATAATTATTTCTTCTTCTTCTTCTTCATTTCCTGTAACCTTTTTTACCCTTTCCATGCTGTAAAATAATTGTGAATTTTACAGAATGAACAAGGATTTTAGAAGGTTAGCTAAAATTTTGATTGTTTGGAGAAACATAGGCAAGAAGGCATCTGAGTTGGAAACTCTACAGAAACAGCACGAGGAGAAGACAAGAAAGATTCAAGAACTGAGAGGCCAAATTGAATGTATGAAGCTTCATTTGGAGAAGAGGAGGAAGGAAGTTTCAGTTGAGAAGAAAGAAGCATTCAAGAACTTGAGTGTGAAATACAACAGCCTGAGAGAAGAATACAATGCTATGTTGGCTGAAAAATCCAGAGAATAGATTAGTCTTGATTTGCCTTTCTAGTAGAACTCTTCATGTTTAAGAATAAAACAAGAAAAAGCTTCTTCTAACCTTTCCTTCTGCAAGGAAGAAGAGCTTATATTTGGTTTGGCATAGCTCATCTAATGTGACAAAAAGCACTTAGGAGACTTCTTAATAAGGTCTCTCAACAGATAAATATGAAACATGCACAAAAACATGTTATCAATCAAACATTAATCATGGGTATCTGGTAGATGCTGACACAATTTCAGGCTGTTTAACATGCAAGCCACTTGCAGATTCATAATAATTACTCATATTCTGCATGCAATTCTTCTCATGTCACTTTTAGAGAGGAATTCACTAAAAACAAAGAGTTGATCACCAAACCCAAAATCCTTTCTACTGTATTTTCTTATCTTCATGCAAACAGATAGTGACTTTTCCAGACTTGTAAAGCAAATGAAAAACTTCACTTGCCCTCAATTCAGATTGCAACTTAAAAAAAAATAATAAAAATAGTATGTACAATCCTAAAAATTTTGGATCAATTATAGCTAATGAAATGCCAAAATAACAACATTTTTGCTTGAAAAAATAAGATGGTTGGATGCTCCACGGTAGCCATGGTAAGTAAAAATTCTATAAGAATAAAAAACTTGTCATTTATTCTGAGCCCACTCCTACAAGTAATCTTAAACATGTTTTCCCTGATAATAGCCAAGAACTAAGAAGCATGTGCTGTTGTTTTGTCTGGTTTTGTAAATGACCGATTTGCTTTACCAACGAATCAGACACTAGATAAATTTTAATTGCATGAATAATTCTTGTATTACATGGTAGATACTAATACATACGGACACAACACCAAAATGATTAAAAACCTTAGCCATCAGCCCAAAATGATTTGGTATTGGGGCTGGAGAAATAGACCATAAATGTTGCTCGATTCCTTAGTTTAGGTTCTCATCGAACACTGGGGACAACTATGTCTCTCTGGCCTTTCCTGACTTCTTGGGAGTCCCTTAATCTATTGATCAACTTTCTACAGTTTGCTACTTCTCCACCTTCAGATGACCAACCACTCTCTGATACAGCAACCTGCACTCTGGGACTGGGGCAAGGGCTTGAAAGTTGTCGTTAGAGAACCAAGAATGCTTGATCCTAAGAGCTCGAAAGTGTTTGATATGGAATTCTCTGCACTTTTATCTTCCATCTCCCGTCGGAGACACCACTATGTACAATGAATCGGAAAGGGGTTATGAGATGACAACAGTGGATATCACTTTTGCATTAATGGTCGAAGAAACGTGAATTCAGCAGGCAAGACTGCTAGCAAGTCAAGCGGTTCGAAACTTGACTTATCCATTTCTGCAAAACTACAAAACCCATCTAAGGATTACTATGCCAAGTTGCTTTAAGCAATTTGGCTATTTCCTTTAACAAGATATCTTCTTTTACATATATATATAATCAAATTTTAGCATTCCATTGTAAGAATGCTCACCAGAAGTTCCATAAGATTCTAGATCAATAGTGTTTTTCTATTACATGCTATATGGAGGATAAACTTGAAAAGGGTATGGCAGTATCTAATATTAATGTTTTTATTATTTTATCTCTTATATACCAATATAGTATTCAATCGATATATATACATTTTTTAGATATAATATTTGAGATCTTAAGGATTAAGACTTGGTATTTTATAAATCAAATAATTAATTTTAGAAATAAAGACAACAACTGGTAAAAAAGCAATCTTGTAAGAAAAGAAAAGAGATTAATCAGAAAAAGGTAAAGTTTAACAAAAAGGGGGCAAGAAAGGATTAAGGGATGAAGGCAGAAGCCCATGAGGATGGTGAAAAGAGAAGCATCACAGCCCCCGTGAAACAGTTACCCATCTCGATATTTCCCTCTTTCTCCGTTCCTTCAAATGCTCAGCCATGTACATGCCCTTCAAATCTCTCTCTCTCTCTCTCTCTCTCTCTCTCTCTCTCAATGATTAAAGCTAAAGCCCACACCTTTGCTTATTACGCCCTATTCAATCTCATCATAGGCTCAGTCACAAGGCTTTGATCACCACTTTTTTACCCCCCTGATTTCTGATTTCATGACTCCTGCATTGACATGTCGCCGGCGTTGATAGACACCGGAGCTCCTATTCAAAATCCAAATCTTAACCGTCAGTTTTTTTCTCTTCCTCTTCCGTCGTCTTTTATGCCTCTTGTTTCTATTCGGGTTCTCAATCGGAACACCCACTATCACCACTACAAATCTCCATGAACCCCTCAAAGTTTGGTGATTTAAATTCTGGATCTTCAAATTCAAGCGGGAGCTCATCGGGTAAGCCTCGCCCGAGAACGAGATTGGTGAAATTTGGAAGGCAATCCAATTCCCAGAATTTCAAATCCCCAGCTGACACCTTTGCTTGTCCCGGTTTTAATCCGTTTCTACCTGTACCCAGCACTGCTGAGCAGGATCTTTCAAAGTCCAGGGCATTTGGGTTTGGTGGCGGTGGGAATGAGTCATTTGTTTTTGGAACGGGTGAAATTTGTTCTTGTGAGATTTCAGATTCCGGAAAGTTGAATGTGGAGAACAAAGTCATTGAACAGATGAAAAATGTGAGAATTGGGAGCGGAAATGTGTTACTGAATAATAGCTTAAGTGCAAGCGGTAAAAGTGATTTTGTGTTTGGGAGCGATCACAATAAGAGCTGCAGCATTGACGATAGCATGAAGAAGTTGACCGTTGATGATAACGAGATTGAGAAAATGGTTGATCAAAGGTCCAAACTAACAGCAAATGATGCCAAATTTGGGCTCCATAGCTCAGACAATGTGACCACTCCTTCAAGGAAAAATGAGGGATCAAAGGTACCAGATGACTTGAAGAAGAAATTGAATATTGAAGAAAGAGAAGATTACGGTGGTGGTAGCAGCATTTCCAGTGCCGATGAAGTGAAAAAGCCTGGTTTCAGAAGTGATGCAAATTTTAGCAATGCATTTGCTGATCACGTGGATTACGCACTTCCTGATCATATTAAGAATTTGAAAAGTAAAGACTCTTTGGATGCTAATGACATTCATAATAAGGCCTATGAGAAAGATAGTTTTGCATCGGGAAGCAGGAAAGGCACTAGGAGTCATGTGGGTAGAGAAACCGAAAACGTACTGTTGAATGAGATGGAGAGCAAGTTGAACATTGCAAGTGCAACAGGAGAATCTTCTGATCTAACAGATATGGGATTTTCTTCTTCTGGAATCTTTGTTGAGGATATGCAAACTGGAAATGGAGATGACAAGAAGTTCCATGTTTTTGGTAACTCAGTTCCTACAGAATTAACTTTCAATGGAGCAGTGCAGGGCAAGGAAGCAAGTGGTAGTCAAGTTACTATTGACCAACAAAAAGTTGATAAACAACCAAGTGTGAGTGGCTTGGCTGGTGGGTATGCGTTTGGATTGCCACCAACAGGTAGAGAGGATAAAACAGACGGGTTAACTTTTACAAGCAAGCAAGACTGTGTTGGATCACCCTTTGTTGAATTTAAAACACCAAATCTAAAAGGAAATATACTTTCTGGCTTTAATCAGAAAGTGGAAATCAGTGCAAAGTTTAAAGACTCAAAAGCAAAGAAGAAATGGGGAAAGTTGAAACAACCTACCAAAGTCCATCTATGGCCTGGACAAGATTTTGTTTCAAGGCAAAGTGGTTATCACGAAATCCCAGAGGCTTCTGAGTCTCAGTCACAAATGAATATGTCACCATATCAGGAAACATTGTCTGATACTCAGTTATCTGGGGGAACTTCTGTGGCATCAGAGGAGTCTTTCAGTCTTGATAACCAATGTCCATCAACTGATTCACAGCCTTCATCTGTAAGTGATGCCGCAGATGAATATTTGGTTGTTGCATCACCACAAATTGATATAAATGAAGAGTATGTACAATTCAGAGAAACAATAAAGGAAGGCTCTGATTACTGTTCTGATAAAGGTAACGGTGCTGAAAATCCTCCAGAAGATTCCATATCATGGGCGGAAACAGAAGGCTTTAAGTCTGCAAATGAAGAAATAGACTTGGTTAATGATGTTGTGGTTACTTCAGCAGAAAATGGAGCTAGCTCTAGTATAAATATTGAGGGACAAGATAGTGATGTCAGGAGTCACTTTGGTTCTCCTGCAAGTTCTGAGGATATTGGCGGTTCTTGTTTCACCTTTACTGCTGCTTCTGCTGCTCAATCATTGTCAAAATGTCAGCATAAAAATAAGAATTGGGTTAAAGTTGGTCAGAATTCCTATAATTGCAGGCCAAACACAACAGTGTCTTATGCATTGTCACCTTCAGAGCTTACTCCATTCTCTGGTTCCAAGGGGCTTAGAGGACAGGAGATGAAGCAGGAATCTGATTTGATTTCTGCCACATCTGTTGCAGCTCAAGAAGCATCTGAAAAATGGCGATTAAGGTAATAATTCAATATAACTTCTCATTTGTACGTAAAATATCTGATTTGGAATATTTTCTTATCATCTTGCCACATTATATTTGGTCTTAGCTGGCCATTTGATTTCATAATCATTGAGTGTCCTTGTTGTTCTGTCAGCATTGAATCCATTATGATCTTAATTTTTCTTTAGGGGAAACCAACGATATACATGTGGTGATTTGTCTAAAGCAGAGGAGTATTACACACAAGGGATAAATTGTGTTTCTAAAGGTGAGACATCTAGAAGCTGTCTCAGGGCATTGATGTTGTGCTACAGCAACCGTGCAGCAACACGAATGTCTCTTGGAAGAGTGAGGGATGCACTTAGAGATTGTAAAATGGCTGCTGAAATTGATCACAATTTTCTCAGGGTGCAACTTAGAGCTGCAAAGTAAAATTTTTCCCCCTTTGGTTGTCTCTGTTCTTTTTATTTGTAGTTAGTTGATGGTAGTGTTTTTTTTTTTTTTTTTTCGCTCCAAATGAGTGCTACTTCAATTTTATTGCTGTTTTCTGCTTTAGAATTTTGATTAAATACTATATTATATACCTCTGTTCTCGTCCAATTTTGTGAAGTTGGTCCATAACAATTCAGTGTTTGTGCTGTCAAGTAGTAAACTTGTGTTGTTGTAAATAAATTACATAAATTGTTTTGTTTGAAGTTATACTTCTCTTAATTTCTGTTCTAATAACTCAGGGTATGTGATTAAGGGCCAAAGGGCCATAGCAACTAAAATTTGTCTCTAGGGTAGATTAGACGTGTTCAGGTCCTAAAAGTCTCCAAAACTAAGACAAAGTTCCAAACTATGGTTTGCAACAATAATTTATTCGTTCAGGCTGCTTCATTTTTGCATAGTGTAATCTGATTGAATGCAATATTGTGTAAGTTCAATTTTGGGGATGTTAAATATTGACTAGGTATTACTTTTTGTTGTAATTTTTCTTGTTAAGTTGTTACCTGGCCCTGGGTGAAGTTGAAGATGCATCAGAGTATTTCAAGAAATGCTTGCAGTTAGCAAGGGACACCTGCGTGGACCAAAAAATTGAAGTTGAAGCCTCTGAAGGACTACTAAAGGCGCAGGTGCTGCATCTCTCTCTCTCTCTCTCTCTCCTTTCTAATGGTCTGTATTAATATATTTTTAAAAAAGATGAAGAGAATGCATGTAAATGGGCATAGTGAATTCAATATAAATGCCTTACATGTTTGAACTTCTGACTAGTTAAACTTTTATTACCCTTTGGTTCTGTACCTGATCAGTTTTTTTTCTTAACTGACAGAAAGTGTCCGAGTGCTTGCAACACTCTGCTGAACTTTTGCAAAGGAAAGGTTCCTGTGATGCAGGGAGGGCTTTGGAACTAATTTTAGAGGCTTCAGCAATAACTCCATTCTCAGAAAAGTTACTTGAAATGAAAGCAACATCCCTTTTCGTGGTTTGTGTTTGTTCTGCTTGTGATTGGAAACTCTCAATCTGCATGATGTTGAGACTTTTGGTTACTATTTAAGCACCAAAAGCTATTTAGAACTGTGTTGACTTTGTGTGATCTTGCAGCTGCGCAAGTATGATGAAGCTATTCAGCTATGTGAGCAGACTTTTAATTCTGCTGAACAAAATTCTCCTCTAATAGATGCTGATTGCCAACCAGCAGATCTGGATAGTAGTGAACTTATGAAGAATTCCTTTTTTCTCTGGCGAACCCACCTGATTTTTAAATCCTACTTCTACCTTGGAAGGCTGGAGGAGGCTTCTGGTTCCCTAGAAAAGCAAAAGGAACTGATTGCTAAAAGGTGCTCCATACTCATATGGAATAACTTTGATGTTAATTTTTCCAGTTTGATAGAATATTGTTCCTTCAGTGGTTTTTCCAGGAATGATGACAAGATGGAATCATTAATACCCTTAGCTTCCACTGTACAAGAACTCTTAAGCCATAAGGTAAAGGATTGTTTATTAATTTCCTTTCTGAATGGATGACGTAGTGTTTGAAGTACCTTAATGTATCAGTTCATGGCATCAAAATGGAATCTCTGTACATCATTGGTTCAACACGCTTGTGCTGGATGGATTTTAGATTGGCTATCCTTTGAAGGAAGATTGGAACACAATCCTATTTTGCCACAGTTTTTTTTTTTAAGCATTTAGTATTTTCTACATTAAGATATTAAACTGAGTTTGGATATTCTGACAAAAAAACAAGACAACATTTTGACAAATGTTTGAAGCATTTGACAGGGATTATCTGAACTTAATTTCTTGTTAGATAGCTTAGTGTTCCTTTGTCAGAGTTAAGACCTTAAGGACATTTCCTGCAGGTGCTTTCTTTACTGTATAATCATTTTCAATAAATAAATATTTTGTTTGTTTTTCTAACTTGTAGGCTGCAGGAAATGAAGCATTTCAATCAGGAAAACATTCAGAAGCCATTGAGCATTACACTGCTGCCCTATCATGCAATGTGGAGTCACGTCCTTTTGCATCTATTTGTTTTTGCAATCGAGCTGCTGCATACAAAGCATTGGGCCAAATTACTGATGCTATTGCAGACTGCAGCTTAGCAATAGCTCTTGATGGAAATTATCTGAAGGTTTTAGATTACTCTAAACTGATTCCTCTTTTGGCTTTCTTTTGGTTGTTTAAGGACTTAATATCTGAAGTTTTGAACCTTACATTTATGAAGGAAAGGGAACTTGGGGGATTATGATTGGACTTGCTTGTTGATGTGTATGCCTTCTGCTGTTTCTATATTTGGAATTATAATTTTAAAAAGCAATTTAATTTGGCTGTATGATCAGACTTGCATAACATTAGAATGTGACAGACTATGTGTATAATATAATGCAGTTACTCCCTTTAAGTTTTCTTTTTTTCCAGTGATGCGCATAAGCAATCACACTTTTGTCGTTTAATGCTAATAGTGGTGAATTTTTTTAATTAATTTTCTTGTTTAAAATATTAGAACTTCTAAATGGAGGCTTATAATAGTTCTCTTAAAGCCAGCTGTCTCAAATGCCATTGTGCCAAACAACTGAACAAATAATCTCTATAGGCTGAAATCAAGAAGATATATCTTGAAGTTTATTAAATTTACTTGGTTATTAAAGCTGATTGATATGCTTCAATAGGCACTTTCTAGAAGATCATCATTATATGAGATGATTAGAGATTATGGACAAGCAGCTTGTGATCTTCATAGGCTTGTAGCTCTTCTCAGTAAACAATTAGAGGGGAAGACCAATAAGTTCGGATCGTCTGATCAAATAAACTTGGCAAATGATCTAAGACAAGCTCGCATGCGTCTTTCAACAATTGAAGAAGAATCCAGAAAGGAGATTCCTCTGGATATGTACCTCATTTTGTAAGTGATTTTTATCTCGCAAAATTTATATGTTCTTACCTTTTACGATGTATATCTTTTTTAATGTAAAATATAGCTAAGAATTTGAGTGCAAATTCTATAGAGTTTATCAGCTCATAGAAATGAAACGTGATATGGTCATCTAAGTGTTATCTTGTAGTCCCAATACAAGTACAGCATCTCTCAGCTCATAAAGACCATTATGCAGGCATTAATTTGAGAACAATTACTAATGAGAAAACTTTCATAAAATGGTTGGACTCTTGATTCCTGGATAAATGTTTGAGATTATCTTGTTTTACTTTGGACAAACTACTTAGCTTTTTGTTCATATTTAAATACTAGTATGTTTATAACAGTAATTCAAATTGAAAAATGCTAGGAATATAGAGATTTATGAGCTTTTATCTATCTATTCGTTTTTCTTATAATTTTTAAAAGCAACATATGAGGCATGATATAAATCTATGTATTAGCTTGTAAAAATGACGTGTATCCTTGCATAAAATTGTTAAATGTTCATGGCAGGGGAGTTGAACCTTCTGCTTCAGCATCAGAAATTAAGAAGGCATATCGGAAAGCTGCACTTAGGCACCATCCTGACAAGGTTTTTGTTCATATCCTGGTAGATAGTCATGTCTTGCCATGATTTCCCATGCTGACAAATCGATTGATGTAGGCTGGTCAGTCCTTGACAAGAAGTGAGAATGGAGACGATGGGCTGTGGAAGGAGACAGGAGAAGAAATCCACAAGCATGCAGACAGACTTTTTAAAATGATTGGGGAGGCATATGCAGTACTTTCGGATCCAACTAAGGTCTTAAATATTATTATTATGCTAGCTATTATGGTTTTGCATTATTTTATTAGTTCAAATCTTCACATGGTATGGCTTCACCAGACATGTGGTCTCAAGGTTCTGGCTGGACTAGCCTTTTGGATCAGGGTCTATCTTTTTCCATGCAAGTTGAGAAAATATATTGTGTAGACTGTAGGCAATGGGGAATCGTCATAGAGTTGTTTTTTTCCTCTGGATTCTTCACTCATATCCCTCCCACGAGCAAATTATTATACACTTGGATTGGACCAGCCATTTTCAAATGCCTTGAAGAAAAATTTTGTTGTAATTTTACATATTTGGATGGCTTTTATGTAGTATGTACATTCATGGTTCTCCTTCCTGTGTATTCCTAGTTTTACATGTTTTCTCACTTTTAGATTGATAATAACTTGTTAATTTCTTCTTTTATTTAGATCGATTCCCATGGTTCTCCTTCCTGTGTATTTTCTAGTTCACATGTGACTTGAAGATGAAAAATTGACTTGTGATCTTTACCCTGACATTGTGCCCATAGCATAACAATGTTTGCTTAGCTAAAAGCCTGCTAAATATTAGTTGTACTTTTTATGTTGTTGTTGTGACAAATTTGGTGTTTATTTTGTGAATTGCCACACATATGCAGCGTTCACAGTATGATCTTGAAGAAGAGATTATGAATTCCCAAAAGAAAAACAATGGAAGGAGCAAATATAGAACATACACAGATGCACAGAACTATCAGTATGAAAGAAGTGGCACTACAAGAGAGTGGAGAGAGGTTTGGAGATCATATGGCAGATAGCTCACGAACGGAAAGGCCTGCAGCTTGGTCAAAGACATCTTGATGACACTCATGTGTGCTTTCTTGATAAGAATCACCAGATTGCAGAGCAACTTTGTGTATGCTAACATGGTATGAAGTTTTGAGATTTCTGATGAAAGTAAATCAGGTGGTGGGTTTGATTGGTTAGTTGCAGTCTTTTAAGTAATTTCAATTGAGAGGCTTGCAGATAGGAAGTTCCTTGAGAAATGATGACCGACACGCAGCAGGAGGATGCACTTACATGCTGGTTAAAAGCTTTGGTGAAATTTATTGTTTTCTCACTCATATAGGATTTTGTCACCAAAAAAAGTGGGGGGAGAAGCTGCTTCCTACTGAGGTTTTGGCAGATGATTGTAAACATGTGTGGAAATTTGTGAATTTGAAGACTTGGGTTTTTTCGTTTTGAGGAGGAAAAAGAAGAAGGTATTGCTTCTTGTTTGTTTGTTTTTTTTTTTTTAACTGAGATATGAGAGGAAGTTTTTGCTAGAGTTGTGTAAATGTGCAGGTAACTTGTACAGATATAATGTCATCAGGCAATCAAGAAATTTTTCAAAATTTTTTTAATTTGGTTCAATCATCTTGTAAATGAAACTATGTGTCATTACATCATTACAATTTTCTATTAATAAATCCATACTTATAGCTGCATTTTTTTATTTTTAACTATTTGGTTATATATCAACGATGGCCATTATTGTTCGTAGGTAAAATTTTCATACATTCCTAACAAGCTGTTCCAAAAGATAGCAAAATTATATGAAAATATTTACTAGAGATTTTTTAATTTTAATTTAATTTGATAAGTTTTTAATAATAAAAAATTCTGTAGTAACTGAAATATGCCTATTAATTTTATTGAAGTTTTTTTTTTTTTTTTTTTATTTAAGACATTCAGTAAGCCATTAATTTAGATTCCATCTCATTTCTTCAGAGTCTTAAAAGTTTTATATTAATTCATGCAGAAAATAGAAGGTATATTTAAGTTTAGGGTTTGCGTAGAAATTAATTTTTGGATTGATTTTTCAACATTATTAATAAAGGTATTTAAGGTCATTAAAGGAAGAAATTTGACATTTATAAAAAAATAAAATAAAATAAGTGCACCTGAAATTAATATTCCAAAAATTTACTCATGAAAACCAATGCTTATGACCTTCCTAAATGCTTCAATTGTAATAAAATTATTAATTAAATGGTCAAAAGTGCAATGTAATCTACAAATTCTCTGGAGGCTTTGAGTATTTCAATCAAATTAGCACATTATGTCTCCTTGTCCTCAAAAGTTAAAAAAAAAAAAAAAAAGGCAATCTCCCACGTTTGTATAATTCTAAATTGGAAGCTCTCAAGAGTCTTTGATCAATCTATCATTTCTTCCACCTGACATGTACTACATGAAACTTAAATGGCTGCTTACTGAAAAACTTATTTGAAATCCTAGATTAGGAGCTTCCAAAACATGGAACTTTACCTTAGAATTCAGAGTGTAGTGCAGCAAGGGGAAAAAAACTTCAGGTGAACTCGGTTTGTTTCCAGAATTCTCACACATATATTCCTAACCCGAGTTCTTTTGGTTCAGTTTCTACCATCCATGGTGGCCTATTGAAAGAAGGAATGGTCAGTATGATACAGAAAGGGGGTGATAGAACTCATCATAGTTAAAGAAAGATTGAAATATTTGGATCAGAATCTTTACTTATTCATTATGAAGTTGATTGTTCCTTCTGCAGCACGTTGGAGAAGAACTTCCCTTGACTCAATTGCAATTCCTTCAGGCTATATGGAGAATTTGAAAGATTTATATTGTTTAGTTTTGACACTCGATTTTGTGAATAATTTAGGGGGGGTGTATACCTCTTCAGGAAACCAGACTCCTGGCTGCGTGCTTCCCTCAAGAACTGCAAGAACAAAAGCAGCTGTGGCATTCCCCACGGATCTGAGAGACAAGAATCCGACATATGTCACTCGTAAATTAAAGCATTTTGGTATAAATCACGGAGTTATTATAGGCAAAAAAGTTAAGAAAAACGTCGTAAAATATGAACAGAAGAAATCGAAAATTCAGACTTACACCGAGAGTCTCCTATGACTAAATATACCAACTGTACTGCGGCCATCAGTGCACTCCAGATCAACCTGCCCAAATAACGTAAAGATTAAAAATGAATTAGAATAAGTGATTTGATTGTTTACTTCATAAACATTAAACTTCAGCCTCACTTTTGTTTAACAAAATATCAAAATGAGAAGGATGAGCAATTGTCTATGAACTGTTATGATTTGCTCAGCTGTTTTATTGTCTTACCCTCATTGATACACGCTCTCCAGCAATCCCATCAACTGCTCGGACTACAGGATCAAACAATTGAACCAATTGCTGGACTTTGCTTCTGTCCCTTAGATATTCCTGCAATAATTAAATAAACTGCATAATGAAATCATTCTTCTGGAATTAACTGGCTCTTTGAATTGAAGGACTCCTTACTGGCTTTAGTCACAGAAATTTGTTCTATACAAAGAAAACTCAATAGGAACAAAAATCTTAAGACACAAACTACAAGGCTAGATGTAACAAGCTCTCAGCTTTGGAAGAGCATACTGAAGGAAGAAGATATGTCATGGCTTCCATTCCCCAATTCCAGAAGAACGGTGCAGTTCCAAATCGAGCACTGACAGTTGGTATTCCTAGAACCTCATGAGCACTTCGTACCTCTGGCAAGTTCCTGAAAATAAAGCCATATTCACTAGAACAGCAACAACAGGCAAGCAGCTGCATATTATTTGATATATGGAGGCAAGAGAATTTTGTTTAGGAAAGGAAGTTACACAATTTATCCCAGATGGTCTGTCATAAATATATGGGCACAACCAGTGACTACATTATTCTGCTGAAAGTAGAATTAGTGTAGGCTATGGTTGTCAAATGTCATGCATTACGCAGTTAGGGGTAAGATCATCCCAAGAATTGTGTAATTTATAAGTATACAATTCAAAATTTTCTATAGAAGGATTAATAATCACACTAGCATTCTAATCAGCATTGACATAACAGTCTAGGATGCTTAAGCACAGTGATTAGTGCAGATATGACTACCTACGTGAATAGGTTAACTCCGAACAAAGAAATGAAAGTTTTACTGCGCTTTGAGAATTTCTTTCAAAGAGAACTTACAACAAATAAACATCTCTTTTTCCAATCCCTTTTCCAAAGTCAATGTTGAGCATTCCACTATATGGCTTCAGTTTGACCTTTTCTCCTGATTACAAGCAAATTACCCAAAGGTTAAGTTTCATGTATAAATCCTGTAATTCAAGTTAAAATGACTATGCCGATTTGTATATGCAGTTGAAACTGACCTTTATTATATGCAACAACCTCCTCACCAAGAAGCAAGAAACTGGTAGCTAATATGGTTGGACCAGCACCACCAGTTCCTGCTGTGTAGTAATGGAACCTACGAAGAGCAAATTCAAGCCTAAATTGCACAAAGTTGACAGGAAACGAGGAGCAGAAAATTACTTATTCCCTTTCTACCTTATCTTGTAACAGTTATCCAACATGCAAAGATATGTCAGTCCCGCTTCAAATTTGCTTTCACCACAATTTAAATAAAGAAGTAGCATAACAACCATATTACGTCAAAAATCAAGGATCAAAGCTACCAAAAAAAGGCCGAACTTTCCTTTAAGCAAATCAGAAAGGGGAAACTTAGGATTAGTGTCATGGAATTGGAAGTACAGGCATAAAGTGTGGACAGGGAGAGTACTTTTTAGAGAATTAAAGCTAGTCTGTATGACCAACAACAACAACAACAAGCCTTAGTCCAAACCAGTTGGGGTCGGCTGTATGAATCCTCTAACAAAATAAGCTCACAAGCAATATCAACAATCACACGCCTTAGACTCCTTCCATTACGAGGATTTTACGCCTCCATCCAATTCTATTACTAACTAGTCTGTATGACCATTAAAAATAAAATCTTAAGTGGTACTAAGCAATTGTAAATGGAAGCAAATGTTGCAACATATATTTGAAAATTGAACTGCTACTAAGATGAGAAAAGCCAGATTGACAACTAAAGGATTAGGAATAATCAAATTAAAGCTAAATAGGACACAGACAAAAACCCTAGAAAGTGAACTGATAAATAATAGTTTTTTGCCGGTTTATGATTTCTTGCAATTCCAAATAGAAGAAGGGAATATAATTACCTCAGCCTCTCTGGCTTCCCTTTGCTTTCTGTTCTAGCAACACGAACTAGTTCTGCTGCCATCACTGTCACAATAGTCGTAGAAAATTTGAATGTATGATCCAACTGAAAATAAATCAGCCAATACAAGGATTCTTTCCCTATCTCAATAAGTTAAATCTGTCTCACTTCTACATAATGTAATTTCAAGTTAGCTCAGTAAGAGTTCTCGCATTTGCTAGTACAAATTGCAAACGCCAGATTTGCATTAGGTTGCCAGTGGCACAACTTCATGCAGATGCAGCAGACCATATGAGCGGGAATGCTACAATTCACAGAAGTCATTTCAAAGCAACAAAACCAAGGGACTTCAAATGGCTTACATGTATCCAAAAGGATTCGGATCTATGAAATTGATAAGTCTAGACTCCAGACCACAGTATGAGATAAGTTAAAATAATATGCCCATAAAATTCATCGAAGATAAGTTTAACATGAAATTTACATGGCATGGATTTCAAACAGGGAACCTAGTTCCCAACAATGTCCAAGTAAACAGTATGAAAGTGAAATTATATACCAAGAATGCAGTAATTGTACCATTGCTCACTCCTGGATAGATTCCAGCTGTTGTTAAGGCAGGAATGTTAGCAGCTAAAGCTCTTTCCTTGAAGGATTTTGCACGTAGAGCATAACTTGTATCATCACAAACATCAACATACGGAGTCTGTCGGAAGAGAAGAGAAAGTCCTAAGATAGTACTCTCTAAGGCATCACGTACACAAATCAGAAACCGAACTTCAACGTTTAAATGCAGAAACTTATTACCTTTCCTCACCTTGGTCTCTATGGCAGCTTCAAGAACACTGCATTTCTCTGCCTGTTGAAAAGGTCCTGCAGCATGAACCACAAGATCCGCCTCTGCAGATGAACTGATAGAGTTAGAGGATGCCAGGAAGAACATTCTTTAAGTATATCATGCTTTCGATTCCCGGGCATCAATTAATACCAGTATTTTAGATTCTCTCTAAAAATCTTGATTAAATTCATGGCATAAAACTAGTTCATTAAGAGTTGGAAGTAAATACAGAAAAGGAGGATATAACTGAAGGAAGAATAAATACTGCACCACTTAGAGCAGCTTGCAATGAGTCTACTTCATCAATATTAACTTCAACAAAATCTGAATTCTTTCCCAATTTAGCCACCATTGCAGCACCTTTTTCCCTGCCATTTGGAGCAATTTCGTGAATTAGCATATTAAATACCAAGAAACCAAAAAATCTCCCTCCAAAAAAAAATCCAATTATAATCTTAATTACCTATTCCGACCACCAATAACAAGTCGAAGGTTAGGACAGAGCTTGGAGAGAGCCATGGCGGTGGAGCCGCCGACCCGACCCGTTCCACCTAGTACCAGGACCCTCGCTTTCCGAGTGCTATCGGGAAGTTGAATTTCACCATTATCGCGGGAGGTGTCTTTAGAACACGCCACCAAGCTTGTGCTTTTCCAGTGAAACAGAGCTCGCGCCATTTCTCTATCCTTCTTTCCCTCTCAAACGAACGATGCCTCTTATCCCCGTTATCAGTTTATCGTTAGTGATGATGACGTGGCATTATCTGGCCTCTATTACGTGGCATGTTATGGTTTGGTGATGACGTGGTTAAGACTCCGCCTATTGACATATTTGTAATAAATAAATAAATCAATACTTAGTATTGTAAATAAAAGTTATTAAAATAAAATTTTGAAATTAAAATCATGAAAATATTAATCGAATTAAATTAAAAAAAAATAATGTATTCAGTTAAAATTGAATATCCAATAAAATTATAAAAACATTAATATATCATACCCCATTCAAACTCTAACAGAGGATGATAGTTGACGTGTTCAATCACGTGAGCAAAGGATGTCGGATCCGATGGGGCATGCTGAAAAACGAGTGAAATTTGCACGCCGTCCTAGGAGGGGCAAAGTGGGTATTTAAGAAGGGAGAGGGCGCACTCTGTTGTGGCCCCTCAATCGTATAGAAGGTCAGGTGAGCTTTTCGAAACTGGAATATGAACACGTGTCAATCCCACAACTCAAGGTGGTCTCATCCAGCTGGCAGTCAGCAACCTTATACCGACACGCGCCGTTAGTTAAGGAACGTGTGTGGACAGCGAAATTTGGCTGCGATTCTATGTATTGCATCTTACGATAAACGGCTCAAATTTTATTATTATTTTTTCACCCAATACTTGTCAATTTGACTGTTTCTCAAACTCTTTTCGGGCATAAATTTATTAAAAAATAAAATATTATTATTATTATATATTTGTTTTATTTATAAAATTTAAATTATAAATTTCATTTACCGTTAAAAGTAGAAAAAGAAAATGCATTATAAAAAACCAGGTATATATAGAGATAGTGAAAAGGCAAAATGATGGAAACAAGTGAAATTTATATGTATATATATACAGCTTATTCACTTTTCACTTTTTGGTCGGCAGGCAGCTTCTTCCATTATTTTCTTTCATTTCACTTCATAGCATGTCTATTTTCTCAATCATATACCCTTTTTTATTTCCTTAAATAATTATATCTGGTTCAGTTTTAAATACCATCCAGTTTAATTTTAATTTTAAATCGCGTGAGCATATATATAATTTATTATTATTATTATTATTATTATTAATTAAATTAAAAAATTTATATAATTTAAATTAAAAATTTTGAAAATAAAAAAAAGTAAGTTTTAAAGAAAGTGTAATGATAAATTTGACATCCGACCAACTATGAGGAAAATTTGCAAAAAAGCAACCAAATTTCCTCCGTAATTAAGCTAATTGGTAAACTTAATTAAGCATGTGAATTTAGATCCCTCAAATGATAATTTCTTCCTATTATTAATTATAATAATTTTATGGATAGTAGAATTTCAATTATAAGTACTTTACTTTTTAATAAACTAATTAGTGCGAATTGAATCATTTTAATAATTATAATTTTATTTAATTAATTTTAAATAAAAAATAAATTTAAAGAAAGACAAAACTAAAAATTAATCTCCATAAATTTAATTTTTATTTAAAAGGTCTGGCATATTAATTTAATTTATGCTCTGTTAATAGTTAGCTATGCATGATTAAGATGTAATTAGCTAGAGACAACTATATAATAATAAATAATAATTATATATATTTAATAAATTAAAGCAGAAGGCAATGGTCAACATATTGAAATATTAATATTTAATTTGGGTATGGATAGACATTGGAGATGAGATGAGCTCCATTTGACCTTATTAACGATTTTAAATAATGTTAATTTTATAATAATTGAAATTATTTAAAAAAAAAAAAAAAAAAGCGAAGAAAGATGAGCAATGCGTAAGCACGCTACAAAAGGGACAAATTAATTTAATTTAGAAACATGTGTATGTGTTGATGGGTCAAAAGCAAGTCAATTTCATTATCATTGACAAAGGCAATATTAATATATATTTTAGCACACTGCTGATTATACGGTCCAGATCTGTCATTAGACATTTTATATTTTTTAACTGTGCAGTAAAAAAAAAAAAAAGAAAAGAAAAGATGGCAGAGGAGGTAGCTTTAGTTGTGAGCACAGCTGGAAATTGCAGAGACACAGCTGGCAAGTACGGAGGGAGATACGCTGCCACCGTCGCCGTGTGACAAAAGAGGAGGAATGACTAAGAGGCATCTGGAACCCAGAACGCATTATAATTATTTTTTATTTATTATTTATAAAAATAATTGATTATAAAGAAATTGTAAAAGTTATAAACTAAAGTATAGATAATTAGAGGTGACAAATCACAATCACATACTGGATAAACACAATTTTTTGGTCCCATAAGTAAAGCAACCAAAATGGTATAAAGAAGCAAATTGGGTAAAAAGCCTTCTAAACCCAAATGGAGACGTCTTAATCAATTTTGAGTCAAAATGCAAAAAGGCAAAAGCTTTCAAAACACAATGTTAATGTTAACCGACTTTTTCCAAAGTCTCACACTTGCACCTTATTTTAAATAAATTTCATTACCAATATTGTAATATCTTTCAACTTCAATGGCAATCTTCAACCGAAAAGGAAAGCACGACCCCATTAACCTCAAAATCTTTCATAAACGGTAAAAAATCGTCTAAGATCTTCTCACAAATCCGTCATTTCATCACATTTTTAAGGGCAAATCTGTCATTTTATGCCATATATAAGTACTCTTTTTTTTTTTTTTTTCCTCGCTTCGCATTCCAATTCTCTTTGGTGCCAACACCAACTTCTCTTTCTACACTCTACCCCTCCCTCCATCTCTTTCTCCGGAAAAAACTTTTATGTATATATATAAATTCTTTTAAGCCTTTTCTCGAACAGTTCATCTACAAGGATATCTTCACCGGCGATTATCTTTCTTACACCGCCGGTTGGAACCTGGAACACCTTCAAATCAGAGCCGAAAACAAAACGAATACTTCTCCCTTTTCGGTTTCTTACGGTGAAGGTCATTTCCAGAGCATAATAACCAGCTTTCGGGATGAAACGGCGGCGTTTTCGTGCTTAAGATTATATGTAGGTATCGATTGGTGCATTTGTATAGGTAAGCATAGGGGTAGTGCTGATGGGAAAGGTGACGGTGGCGGTGGCGATGGGTGTAGCTGTGGTCGCATGTACGGTGGCGGGGGTGGTGGTTGGCAGGAGGGTAAGAAGTAGGAGGAAGTGGAGCAGAGTGGTGGGGTTATTGAGGGAGTTGGAGGAGTCATGTGAGACCCCTGTGGGGAGGTTGAGACAGGTGGTGGATGCTATGGCCGTAGAGATGCATGCTGGTTTGGCTTCTGAAGGAGGCTCTAAGCTCAAAATGTTGCTCACTTTCGTTGACCATTTACCTACCGGGTAATCTATCTATCTTTCTCCGGATGAATGATGGTATTTTTATGGATTTTGTTTAATGGCCTTACGTTGTTTTGATTATTGGTAGGAGACAGTATGTGTTTTTTTTGTCCTTTTTTTGGGGGAATTGATTGGTCGTGGGTTGGCGTTGGAATAAAGGGGAAGATTGAATGGTCCTCCTCTCTACTTCTCAGTTTATATTCGTATGCCTATTCTTTTTTTTTTTAGGCGGGGTGTGGTGGGTTGAATTCAATGCTTTTGACTGTAAGTAGTTTCATAATTTTTTTATTTCTCTTTTTAAATCTCTTTTGCTATTTGTTTACGCTGGGTTGATAATTTTCCTTTTATACCTGCCTTTCTGTCTGTATATCAATTTCATTTCTGTGGAGTTATCATGCAGGTAATTGTTCACTGATTTTGTTACACTCTATTATTGGTCTTGCCTATTTATATATTTAACTGATTTTGATAACAGTTTCCTGTTAGTTTTCTGTTGTTATTTTTTACTTTGTATTTTGAACTGTGTCCTTGTTTGATTGCAATTTTATCACTCTTTCTTTGGGTTGCTCTATAGATTTTTTTGTTTGTGTACGCTATCATTCAAAAATTTCAGTTCTGTTTCTGTTCAATTAGTGTTTTCTCCTTTGCATTTCATTTTTTTTTCCGTTATTGTGGTTCTTTATTTTAGATAACAGCGATGCCGTGTTTTTGGTATAAGGATTAATTTTAAAGAGATTTTCTTTCGAATCATAATTATATGCATTTATATCATGTTGTCTATTTCTTTTATATTCGTCATTTTGATAGATCAAGCTTTACTACTTGAATTTGGAATTTTTTGCGTCAATACTTTATACACAAGGTTTATAGAGTCTTAGAGGTTCTGTTTTATTCACTTCTATTCCCATTCAAGTGTGTTAGAACTGTTTGAGGGTTGCTGCCTGTTTAGGTTCCTCAAGTGGAATCTGCTGGTTGTCACTTGGTTATGAAGAATGAATAAGACTTCTCCATATGTATGTTGTTGCTTAGGTAAAAGAATAAACGAACAGAATCTGCATCATATCCTTTTAGTTAAAATTTACAAGTCTTTCCTGGTAGGTTTATATAGCTTCAATCTTATAATTGAAACATGCCTCGTAGTGAAATATAAATATTAACTATATCATCCTTTGAAATAATTGAGGATTTAAATTTGTAAGTTATTGATGCAAGCAAACATCTCATTGCCAAGTGGCTGCTCTTTGTAAGGATAGCCTGTGACAATTTAGAACTTCAAGGTTTGCTGTCAATAATGGTGTTTAGCTTGATTAGACTACCAGATAGTTAATTATGCATATATTTAAGCAGCAAGTTCAAATTGCACCCAGTGTGGGAGTTTATACTGTCATGTTGCATATATTTGTATGAGTTTTCTCACTGAAGCTGCAAAAATACTTTGTGAATACTCATCATGCATTTCAAATGTAATGTTGATAGCCCAATAGCTTAAAGCAAAATACTCAGTAATGCAGAGGATACAAATGAGCGTCCAATCAATCTGAAATTTGACAGGCATGATTTTTGTGGAATAAATATTTAATGTATTAATTTGCTCTGGAAAATCTGTGCTCTGTAGCGAGCTATGAATTTGTATGAGAGTCCTGTCCTGCTTTGGGTTTGTTTATGTTGAATCTTTCTTTTTCTTCCATTTGATTTTCGGAGTTTATTATTTGCAAATTATAATTTGAATTGGGGCAATTTTATGTGATATTCCTTGGCAGAATATACTATCTGTGTTGCAGGCTAGAATTTAGTTGTTAAAGGGTGAAGACACAAACAAACCAGTTTATGTTGTACGAGTTCAATGTATCAAGTTGCTGGAGTTCTCTATTGTTATAGACTTTTGTCCCATGAAACTCAGTGTGTTTTATTTTCAAATCCCTTTTACTTTGACTTAATAATCGGCTGTGGGCTGGTTTTTGTTTAAAATTTTCTTCTTCTTCTTAGTATTTAATGTTTGCTTAGGTTGTATTGGTATATTGATATTTCTCATGTTGTCAGGAGCGAGGTTGGAACTTATTATGCCCTAGATCTCGGGGGTACTAATTTTAGGGTCTTGAGGGTTCAGCTAGGAGGTAGAAGGTCCTCAATCTTGTCAAAAGACATGGAATTGAAACCTATTCCTCGGCACTTGATGACAAGCACGAGTGAGGTAACTGAGTTTGCAATGCATAATCATTATTTTCTTTGGATATGCTTTCACTTGGAAAAAAAAGAAAAGAAAAGATTATTGTCTATTGATAACCTTGCAGGATCTCTTTGACTTTATTGCTTCCACATTAAAGCAGTTCGTTGAAAAGGAAGAAAATGGTTCTGAGTTTTCTTCATGTAGAACAAGAGAACTTGGATTTACATTTTCTTTTCCTGTGAAACAAATGTCTATTCACTCAGGGATCCTTATCAAATGGACAAAAGGATTTGCCATTGACAGCATGGTAAGTTGGTTGATATCTGATAAAAGTACACTTTAGATCACTAAATTGAAAGCCAACTACATTGGTGCTTAAAACTGCACTTCTTCCTTATGATAGCTCTGCTTATCAATTCTAAAAAGAGAAAAGACGGTGGTTCCTCAATTCTGTTTTGCTGATGTCTACATCACTTGACACATGCATGATGCTCTTCTTAGTGAAGTAAACCTGCATGATGCATAGTTTTGTCCTTGTCCGTATTGTATTGCAATTCTTTTTGTTCTTTTTCCTTTATCTCTCTATTCATAATGAAAATGAAGGCTTGTCTGTTGCATACGTTTTTATAGGTTGGAAGAGAGGTTGTTGAACATTTACAAGCAGGACTGACCAGGAATGGTCTAGATATGCAGGTTGCAGTATTGGTAAGTCTTGCGAGTTTAAGCACATTGTTCTTGGTTGAAAATATATTAATTCATTAATATAGTTGCTATTTTGTGTGTTAGGTTAAATATTTGTTTTCTTAATATATAGTCATGCTTTATTTTCTTCAAATGTGAACTGGCTTAATATATTATCTGTGATCTGTTAAGTTGGTATTATATATAGTTTGCTGTGGTGAATGGTAAGACCATTTTGGCAAGTTAGTTGTAACAAAAGATGATTAGGCCATTAATGGGGTCAATAAAGATTCAATTTGATCTCTTGTACATTAAGGAGTTTCTTTGATATACAGATCTAGTTATATTGTCAAAAAGAAAAATGAAACAAGGATGGAACTGTGACTTAATAATTTATTGCAAGCAGGTAAATGATACTGTGGGAACTCTTGCTCTTGGACATTATCATGATGCTGACACTGTTGCTGCAGTAATAATTGGAACGGGTACTAATGCTTCTTATCTGGAGCGGGCGGATGCTATTATAAAATGTCAAGGTCTTCTTACAACTTCTGGAGGCATGGTATCCTTTCTTTTGTTACATTCAGTCCACTATTTCTTCTGGAAGAGGACTGATATGTTTGTCTACTCACATTATTTCACTCTCATTTAATTAGGTTGTGAACATGGAATGGGGAAATTTCTGGTCCTCTCATTTGCCAAGGACTTCTTATGATATTGACTTGGATGCTGAAAGCCCAAATCCAAATGATCAGGTAAGGAGCATTTCTTTCTTTTATTTTATTTTTTCAATGGTTTCTGTGAAGGAAAACATTTTCTGGATTTTGGTGCAGGGTTTTGAGAAAATGATATCAGGACTATATCTAGGTGATATAATTAGGAGAGTGATTCTCAGA
Organism: Cnidoscolus chayamansa; assembly: GCA_948266635.1. Lineage (NCBI taxonomy): Eukaryota > Viridiplantae > Streptophyta > Magnoliopsida > Malpighiales > Euphorbiaceae > Cnidoscolus > Cnidoscolus chayamansa. Next base: position 2,940 of record CAOGCB010177461.1, on the reverse strand, counting down.
ATGTCGCAAGAGTCAGATATCTTTGGACCTCTCTCTCCCAGCTTGTTAGTTCCGTTTATTTTGCAGTATGTGACTCTCTCTCTCTCTCTCTCTCTCTCTCTCTCTCTCTAGGAGACACAAACTTAAACTTAGACATGGATGCACATATGGCATACCTTACTTTATATTCTGAGCATTTGTTGATTTACACATTTACTAGTGTTATCTTAAGTGGTCTAAGTTCCATGTGGTTCAATTACAACTACTCTTTGTTTATCTCAAACATCTGTGCTTGCTAGTTAAGCCATCCATAATTTCTTGTGTTTAGATTTACTTGCATTGCAGCTGTTGTAGGAATTACATTATACTGTGGCTTGATTACACGAGACAGTTTCTCATAGTCTATAATTTTACTAATTTTCACCGTTCTGTGTTACTGAAGTACACCCTCCGTGTCTAAAATGCACGAGGACAGCTCTCCTGATTTGCGGGAAGTGGCTAGAATCTTGAAAGAAAAACTTGAGGTAGATGAGTCATATATTACTATGCTTTATTGTTTTTTCAAATTATGAAGGATGGGATGGATTGAATAATTCTGTTTATTTATTCTTCTTTCTCTCTCTTCCCCCAAACCCCCATTGAATCATCTCAGATTCCAGAAGTCCCTTTGAAGGTCAGAAAGCTTGTCGTGAGAATATGTGATGTGGTGACCCGTAGGGCTGCCCGATTGGCAGCTGCTGGCATTGTGGGAATCTTGAAGAAAATTGGCAGGGATGGGACTGGGGGCATCACCAGCGTAAGAGGCAGAAGTGATACGAAGATGAGAAGAACAGTTGTTGCAATTGAAGGGGGTTTATATACAAGCTATACAATGTTCAGGGAGTACTTGCACGAAGCCTTGAATGAAATATTGGGGGAAGACATTGCCCAACATGTCATTCTTAAGGCCACAGAAGATGGATCAGGAGTCGGAGCAGCTATCCTTGCTGCCTCATATTCATCCTACACTGTGGATAGCGTACAGTTGCTATAAATATATATTATTTATATATACATATAGCCCCTGTAAATGTAGAATTCATTTCAATATATTAAAAAGGTTGTCTCTAAAATTTCGTCTTTACAAATGGGTTCACAATGTATCTTTATTTTCTTTAATTTTTCCTTCTTACATTTTTGGTTTACTCAGTTTACTTTTTCTTTCTATCCTGTTGTATATTGATGATGTCAAATATGAAAAAATGTTATTTATTTATCGAGAAATAAAAAGCGATGTCTTTTACTTTCTATTTGGCTGTTTAAAGACTGAATCAAATGGGAGTGGCTTCCAAAGCCATTAGGTAGCTCGGAATCAAATGGGAGCAAAATGGGGATGATGCCTGAAATATGTCAAGTGGAGGCAGTGTGACGTTGATAAAAGTATGGATTGTTGGTATCCTCACCAGTAGGGGTTTGGGACCATATGCATAGCATCGTCATTGCAAGGTAGCTATTGCGCACTTGGGCTCAACAGTCAGCGGACGTGACCCAGCACTAGAAAAACGGTCAGGATCAGTGTTTTGTGCAGCAAAGCTTCTAGGAAAAGGAAATTCTGCCAACTCCTCAGGCTGCCTAAATATTTGTTGCTTAGATACATCGAATCTCTATATATAACTATCCAAAATATAGAGTACAAAAATTCTTATTGCTCAAATTGTTTTTTCTCCCTTTTTATTCTCAGTACCTTTAGCTACCAAAACACATACATACATTACCTTAGTTGGTCGATTTTACACCAACATTATTGTAGACGTAAAAAAGAATTAAGGCTGCACAGTTGTAAGAGTTTTTAGATATCAAAACCGCTCACTCGATGACACATTGCCTTCGATTAAACTGCAATCACATCAGCCCACCTCCCCATCATGCTACATATAGTTGCTGCTCACAAATCACAAGATCCCTTTTCTATAAAGCTCTCTTGAGAGTTAACTTGACGTTTTTTTAACTCTTAGCTTCTTTTGAATTTGTTTTTTCCGCTAACGATCACAAGTTCATAAACATCGAGTACGACCAAACATGCACCACTTGAAACTAGATCTTGCAAGCTGGCTGGTTTTGGACCGAACCTAAAAGGCTTTGAGCTTTGTTCGACCAATCAAATATATATATAAGATTATTATTATGAAAAGTAGAAATTATTTTTAATATAAAAATTATACTCTTCGGTTGGGCCACTTTGAGCCGTCGAGCTAGCTCCTGCCCAAGTGTGATGTGTCTGTCCAAGCCTTTGCAGGTCTAGTTAGTCCAAGAAAATGTTGGAGATGATACTACCTAGTACGTATGGTTTAGTTTAGACCCATAATGAAGCTCTGTGGGTTAATAGTTTAAACCCATGTTCAATTCAGGCCTAACCCACATTCCAGAATGGCCAATAAAGCTCAGTTCAGTCCATCGACCCCCTTTTTTCAGTTTTCCCTTTGTGCCTGCCGAAGCCGAACCCTGAGAACAAACTGCACGCGAAGCTGCTTGCTCCTGCTCTGCTCAATGGCCACCGAGAACAAGCCAAAGTCTGCTGCCATAAACCAGAGCAAGAAGAGGAAACAGCGCTATCTCCCCCAAAATGTATCCTTCTCTCTTTCTTTTTAATTTCTATATCTATATAATTCTTTTTTTTTTATAGCCTTTGCTTTTGGTGCTTCTTTTAGTTGAGCGTGTTAATAAATATATTGCAGAAGCCGGTGAAGAAGAAAGGTTCTTACCCTTTACTCCCAGGAGTTCAGGGCTTCTTTATCACTTGTGATGGTGGCAGAGAGCGCCAAGCATCTCATGAGGCTATCAACGTTATTGATTCTGTATGTTCTCTCTCTGTGCCCATTTGCTGCTGCTTCTCTCTCGTTTTGGTCCTAGAAAAGGTGTTATTTTTTCAATTTTCCTTGCTGATAAACATTAATATCCTGTGTTTTTCTTTACCCTTTTCGC
>CAOGCB010177179.1:0-11933 GCA_948266635.1 Cnidoscolus chayamansa | reverse complement strand
ACATTCACTGAAGTTGCGTTATTGAACAACAACAGCTTTGCAGCTCCGTAGATTGCTTCTGTTGGATAAATACGCGACGTTATTACTGTTCTTCCTCCTTGTCCGAAACTTTCCACAATCGAATGATCAACCTGCAACATTTTTATTTTTTTATTTATTTATTTTGCTAATTAACGCAACAAATATTCAAAGGAATTACTGTACTAATTCCATGATCACTTACCAGCACCCTCATGCGTAGCTTTTCGTCTTCGAGCACAGGAACAGTACTTCCGTAAACTTGTTTAAAGACATCAGGAGCCTTTGATGATCTGCATTAAACAACCTATCAATGTTTATGGATAATCTTATGCATGCACAAGATTTTTTTCTAAGAAAAATGATCGAGAACTCGCATGTTAATAATAAGGAAAGAAGCGGAACCTTGTTTCGTCAGCACAGAAATAAGTTTTGAGAGTGCCGTCTGTTGAATTAACAGGACGGAAAAATACGGGTGTGAGTTCAGAAAGTGTTTGGTCTGCAATAACCAGAATACCAAATGGTCCCAAAGAGCTTCTGTCCACTGCACCACCACTGCAACCGTATTCTTCAACCACCGAATCTGATATCAATTCTGTTTCAAACTCTGCAAATATGTCTAGCTGCAAACATTCGTTGCTATTTAGAACTATGTAATTCATTAGAAGCAAGAACTAAACGAGTTTAAGACTTGGTAGCTGTAAACATTAAATAAACCTGCGTGGCCATGCCTATGTCAAGAGGGACTACTGAACCAGGTCCAACCAAAACCTCTTCAAAATCAGTACTATTCAATCTCAAGCTCTCAATCTCCTCAACTGGCCATTGAAGCAAATTGGTTCCAGTCTTGTTGTCAAATAGTACAGCCCTTGGAATGGTCTGTACACAAACACCAAGAAATTAACCCTTAGGAGTCTTCAACTTCTAGTTTATATAAGAAATCCGTTTGTTAAAACATTATGTACCTGAACAGAGGCCCAGCCCTTTTTCAAGTCATCTTCTTCGGTATCAGTTTCATTAATCCAACCCCAGAGTATCCTCCTTTCCTTGTACTGGTCATAAAACGTCTTCGAGGCGTAGTACCTTCCATAGTCCACCCGTAGCCCAATACCCACATCCTCTTTCGGGTTATCGGGTGTCCATCTATCTGCTATTGGGTCATAGGTTCCAAGCGCATAATGATCTACTTTTGTATCATCCAAACTAGCCTTCAGCACGTGTTTTATTTCCGGCCCATTAGCTGATGTATCTAATCCCCGCGAGCCGTTTATTGCAACCGGATAAAAGTCCACACATTCCCACATGCCCGTACCCGGAACCGCATGTAAGAAGCCTTCCAACAGCTTGTAGGTTGTAAAGTTGGTCGTTTGATACAAAAGTGAGACGCCGACCGTTTGATTAATTCTTGATCCGATAGTGATCCGCCATTTTCCATCGGGTCCAAGCCACCCGGTAGTCGGGTCCCTAAATTCGTTGGTTTCAGTTCCGGGAGGGGGAAACAGAACCGGATTGCCCTGGTATTTGATCCAGTGAAGGAGAAGAGGATCAGAGAGGTTAGCGGGGTATGCTAGATTTTGCACCTGCACTGAATCATAGGTATCACCAGTGTAGAGCATCACGATTTGACCATCTGGAAGGAGCGTAGCGGAACCAGTCCACACTCCGTTGATATCATACCACTGATCAGGTACCATTGCGAATGGGAGGTGAAACCAGTGGATCAAGTCCCTTGATACAGCATGGCCCCATGTGATGTTGCCCCACACAGCTGAATCAGGGTTGTACTGGTAGAATAGATGGTACCATCCCATGTAGAATAATGGACCTGCAAGCAGACAATTTCAGCCTTTGCTATATCAACGGTCAAAATAAAAGTATTAATCTATTTATTTATGGGCTTTAAGTAAAATATTTTAGTTTGAGTTTGTTGTAGCCGTATACTTGAACGTGCAGACAAACATGTGCCCCTGGTAGCAAGTTGGTTTATGCCCAGTTACCTTCAGAACAGATTACATGAAAGAAAATCGTATCATCTCACAATCTTGTCTCTTTGATCATTCAATCCTCGACCGAAAAATGGATTAGAAGTTTAACAATCTACAATAAGAACAAAAAGTGCTAGAATGGAAAACAAGATCATCATATATAAGCATGCATGGGGTGACATAATCAGCTAAAATCAAGAATATTGTATATAAAAAGTTTTAAGAAGATCGTACCATCAGGATCTGAAGCAGATTCCCACCCACCAAACACCGATCACCATATAACAAACACAATGGAAGAATATTCAATCAGCAAAAGAGAATAAAAGAACAGTAAAAGTGCAATTATATAACAAGGAATTAAGAGGATTCTAAATTTGTTTTATGTGTACCTACCATTCATCCAATTTCGCTCGGGTTGGAAGTGGTAAGCAGTTCGTTGCCAAGAAAACATAGCGTTTGTCCAATTGTAGGAGACTCCATCAGTGAAAAATGATGGATTTGACTTGGCTGATACGCCTTCAGCTACGCCTCTTGGCAAGGACGTAGCTTTAGCCGTCGAAGGAGACGGGTTCTTGTTCGGTGTTGGTAATGGGTCTTGGCTGTGGTTAATGATCAATGCCACCAATGACAGTAAGAAAATGACCGAGGCAAACGTCACGCATAAAACCTTCAAAGGTCGCCGGGATTTTTGGAGAGGATAGGCAGTGGCAGACTGACTGAGCAAGGAAGTGTATGGGGCATGTTCATTGTTAGAAGCTACGGCAACAATGGAGGTGGGATAGTCCATGAATTTGCAGTGGGGGGGCTTAGATATTAAAGAAGGAGAAGGGGGCATGGAATGGTGGTTGACTGCTTCTGCAATTAATAAATTCTCCAGAGAGAAAGCATATGTAATGTGAAGCCAACGTGGAGTAGTTGGTTATATTAAAGGAAATACCCTCATCAATTTTTTTATTATTTTTTTATTACAAAACAATTTAATTTATATATAAAATAAATATTTAATTATTTTTATAGTTCAAACTAATGTGATCAGATTAAATAATTATTTTTTAAAAAAATGTATTCAATCATAAAATTTGATGTTTGGTCTATTTTTAATATAAAATGATTTAAAATTAATATGAGTTGAATGCAACGTTGATTAATATTAAACTGTTTATGTGGGTACGTATTTCAGGATGGAAAGAAAGGAGTAAGGTGTACGAATATGATAATGGAGGTAGGTGTCATCTAAGCTTCATATCTTACAATCAAACTCCAATTAATGGAATTTGAATGGTCTAACTTAATATCTCTTTTCCAGAAAAATCTAAAAAGCACCAAATTATATATAGATCTAGCCATATTAATATTAAAATTTGAAATTAAACTAGTATAGTTTGAGATTGAAATCAAATTGAAAATGGATTAAATTCGTGCTGATTGAAATTGGGTTTGAATAATGGGATTGAAATTCTATATTTTTGTTTCAAATGGAGAAAGAAGTAAAATGCTAACACAAGGAAAGAGAGGTGCGCATGTATTAGGCATATATAAAAAGATGAATCAGAAACAACCACAAACCTCTCATTATTGACAGGCATTGGCAAGGAGAGATGTTACTGCAAACGATAAAAAAAAAAAAAAAAAAAAAAAGTATGTGATAAATAAGTAATAAATAACCAAACAAGTAGTTGTCAGCCACTAGAAAGAAGAAGAGGGGGACCAATAGCATCACAAACAAATTGTACTTAAACTCTCCTAAACCCAATTAGTATCCCAACTTAAACTGATACACATTCATTATATAAATCAAAGTGGCCCCTGGAGAAAGGTGGCACTGTTAGGATCATATAGCTCTGAATAAGAGGGTGTGAAGTTGGATAGTGGTCAATTCCAATGCATCCAAGAATGGGAAAAATGTTTCAAGTGCTAGTGATTAATGTGTATATGTAGTGTCAAAATCATGATTGGAAAGAGGGATTTGCTATTTTATTACAGTTGTAAAAATATTGTCTTGAAGGAAAGAAAATGCAACCTTTTGTCACGTGCGTAATAGTGTAGTGATTGTGAAGACGGTTGAAAGAGAGTGCACACATGTGCTTCTTGTGATTGTCACATTAAAACAGGAAAAAGTTCATATCTACAATGTAATTGTGGGGCTGATAATGGAACCTTTTTTTTTTATGGCCGCATATTGTCGAAAAATTTGTAAGTTCAAGTACAGAGACTGATCATTACAGTACTGTGCGGTGTGGAGTTAGGTTAGGTTGGTCACTAAATTCATAAATCTATGGCAGTTCAAAAGCAACTCGTGAAGATCACAAGATCCTCGAAGGCTTCTTCTTTACACAGCCAAATCCATGAAATCATCGTCACAAGATATTGCAAAGTATTACTGTTCTGTATGGTGTACAATTAGCCAGAAACTAACTTCAACATGCATAATAAATTATATTCTATTAGCGGGTCCTCGGGCAAAATAGACAAGTCAAGTGGGTGGTTTTCAGTTTCTGTCCCTTTTGCAACAATGCTACAAATCTTAAATGATATAATCCTCTTCATAAATCCAAGTCAGACTGCAAAACCTCTTCTCTTGAATGCCACCTTTTAAGTAATTAACCTTATCTATGCTCATCCTAATGGTGATGAGGAGAGTGGGAGAAAAAAGGTATTGGCACCAAAGTAAAGCCTTTTTAATCAATATATAAAAAAGAATTAACAAATATTTAGAGTTTGGTGTAAACAGCCAGCCAGAGCTGGAGGATGGAGCTGACCAAAAAAAGTAAAATATAGAGGATTAATGGAGTCAGCAAAATATTAAAAAAAAAATAAAATTAAAAAGAAAAAGAATTTACAATCAAGGCAAGAAGCTTTGAGCAGGATTAACTCAGATTCAGCACCACTGGGTGGTGAATTTTCTAAGTAAGCAGCCAACCAACCAAAAACATATATAAGCTTATCTTATGTATAAGTGTGTCACCAAGTCACAGTATTCTCCTCTTCTTTATATATTCTTTGTAAATCAATCTCACAGGGCGCTTGACTTCTTCCACGTCACCAGGGACTTGAGGAACTCCATCACCTAACCAGTATCACCCAAGTTTTGTTATTTTACATTGTTATAATTTAATTGGAAAAAAAAAATATTCAAAATATTTCCTGTATAACAACGAATTCTTTGTTTCATACCTCCGACGGGTCCCTAAGAGAGTAAAAAGCATTTGATTCCTTAGGCACAGATGTTACCAGGATACCATAGCCGCAGTTCCTCTCTCTCAAAACCTGTTGCAAGTTCATCAAGTTAATAGATAACCGCAGAATGCATCACTTATAGAACCTCGTACAACACTAATATTTGTTGTAACTCGCCATTTTACCTTAAAAGCATCTTCATCTGTCCGGTCATCTCCAACATATATTGGAAGAACATCATCACAATTGCTTAGACCTAAAAGCGCGTTTTTTTTTCCTTGGTTAATACAAAGGTATGAAATGGAACTTAAAACATTCTACAAATACTTACTAAATACTGTTTAGGACATAAGAGATTGCTCACCAAGTGATTCAAGCAGAAAAGTGACAGCCTTCCCCTTATCCCAATTGATCACAGGTCGGACCTCTAAAACCTAATAAATTAGACAAATGAATTCTCCATGAAGGAAAACCACTGGATGTTAACACAAAATAAAAATTCTGAAAGTCTTATATGATGGCTCCATAAATTACCTTCCTCCCATGAGTCAATCGCAGGCGTGGATAGTTTTTTATGACATCATGTACACGCTGTGCAACAAGTTTCCAACTCTACAAATAAATGATGAAAGTTAGAAAAAAAAATTATATATATATAGAAAGGCAAAAGGAAAAAAAACAAAACTCTTTTAGTTAGATAAATGACGCTAAATAATCAGTAAATTAATGGAGTAATAGAAGATTCAACGACTGGAAGGGAGGGGAGCAGCAGTACCTTCTCATCTACATTACGGTAATGTACAGATACACAGAATTTGTTGTCTTCGACTTTTGATCCTTTAATGTCTTTCGTACTATCAACAAGGGAACTATAAACCTGCTCAAATCAATAAATCAAAATGCTACATAAAAAAAACAAAACAGAACTAACAATAAAGGATTTTTTTTTTCAAAAAGAATAAATAACTCATGCTTTCGGCACTTATTAAGAAATGTACGTACCTCATTAATCATTGGTAAAAATTCACTAGCTGGTTGGAACAAATTAACTTCCTTGCCCTACATTAAGAAGAAATCAGATAAAATTATACTTAGTAATACACAAAAAAAAAAGGAAAAAGAAACTTATACACGTGTGTTTAGACAGATAAAATATATAACAACTGTACGGCTCTACCTGCTTATCAGTTGACCTCATGCAATTTGGCTGATCATCAGATACAGATTGTCTAACAGGGCCCATGATGTCCATGCCATGACTGCCCGCATAATAGAGTTCTGTTAGTCCTACAAACTCGTACACCTGAACATCAAAACCCGCCAAGAAGAGATGACGTGACGAACACACAGACACGCATAAATTTCATAATGAAGTTGTTACAATGTGATCAATTTTTAGAGGCAAGCACCTTATCACGGCTTCTACCACTAATTATAGCTGTAGGGAAACATTCTGCCACCTTTCTTACAGCAGAACGCATCTAAAGATTTACAAGACCACAATTAATATAGATATGAGAGTCAATAAAAATAAATTTCAATGCAAGTTTCTTATCCACATCTGAAAATAATCCTTACAGCATCAGACATGAAGGCACTGTCAGGGTTGTCAACAATCGGTGAAAGAGTCCCATCGTAGTCCAGAAACAATGCTATTCTCTTGCCTTCTGCAAAGTTTGTAATTTGCTCAAAAGATGCAAGGGCAGATGGATACTTAAGCTGCATGATCAGAGAGGGATGCAAGTGGCCACATATTAATCATCTACAATATCAAAACATAATTAGAGGTCAACTCACGAGGAGAAAAAATTACCGTCCAGGTACGATAAGCAACATCAGTGTCGGCCGAGGAAAGCTCATTACAGAGACCTTTAGCCGTTTTCTTGTGAGAAGGGGATGAGGATTTCATAGTATCGAGCCAGCTATTAGAGCGAAAATCATCTAGTACTCCAGTTTTCTTCCTAGGTATAGTTAGAAATAAATTTGACGAAAAAGCAGCTCCGGGAGTGTATGGCAACAGACTGGAATGCACACCCATTCTTGATTTGCTTATGGGTGCAGGGTCAGTGAGTACAGGCGCACTGTGATTGGATTTTAGGTCCATTTGATCCAGATGTATAGAGCAATTTAAGATAGACGAATGAAATATATGTGACCAGCCCACAGTCCTTCCAAATGTGAATTATATGGTTTGATATGAAATCTAGAATATCTCTTACCCAACCCTTTTGTCAATGAAAAACCACCTTTTCAAATTTTTCTTCTCACTGTTAGATGGCGAGCAGTCCATCAAGCACTCAAGTCCTCAACACTGCTGGTCATTAAAAGCAGACGACTAAGGATAGAATGAAAATTCCACATTAAGATACTAAGGTGAACCAAAATTCAATTTAACCTGAAATTTGTCATCTCCTTGGCCACTACGCACATATGAGACGACGGAAATATATGAATAAATGTTACGAGTCTCAGAAAGAAGGTTGCTTTTCAGCTCAGATTCCTTAGAAATCTTCGATCTTCTGCAAGAATGGTCAAACAGCTAAGTAGCGTTCTAAGAAAAGGCGAAAAAATAAAGTTTCTAATGCCTGCCTTACCAAATGACCATTGAAAATAAAACAACCAAGAAAATGGGCTCAGAGACTCAATATGCAGAACTCCATCTGAGACTGACAGTGAAAACCGTTCATTTTATTCAATTTGACAGCAGATTCTGCCAGTGCAGGATAAATCTATGATATAATTAATTATAACTGAGCGTTTTAGCAGATGTTAATGGAATCATTAAATGAAAAAAAAAAAAACTATTTTCCACTTTATTCGACTCATGAAACTCTTTCTGCTTTTTTTTTTTCTCAAAATGTCCAGCCTTAGATTGATAGTATCAAGTCTCAACTAATTAGTAATTGAATGTTTTCAAAATCTGCTATTAAAGCATGTCCACATATCTTCTGCAGCAGCAGAAAAATATTAATGGAGAATTTAATTTCCATATTTCTTGTGATTTCTCAAAATACCAGCGGCTAAAAGATTATATCGAAAAGGAATCCTTAGTTTCATATGTTCAGAACCCAAAGGAATAAGGAATGAGAATCAAGTAGACCTAACATGAAACTCTGCAGAACATTTGAATGAGATATGGCGAATGTAAAAACATAAAAAAAGGAATGATGATCATATCGACCCTAATATTTTGTTAATAACTTCTGACACTTGTTTTGGCATGGTGAATTAATTCTGCACCATACATCAAGGTTTTCAATATTTTAAGTTTAAGCTACCAGAAACCATACCTTCCCTATTCTCCAACCACCAGAAACACGAAATGATGGTCCAAAAGAAGAAAAATAATAAGATAAGTTAAAGAAACCTTAGCAGGGATGCCACGGGGGTGGGGAGCTTTTAATGCATTTCTTTTCTAGTGTAGAAACACATAAAACGAAAAATCACGAAAAGCATACAGAAAATAAACACTAAACAAAACCACGAGCAAATCTATAGCTAAGAAACAAACAGAATAATAGTGTTCAGCTTTCGAACTGGCCCACAAAGTTACAACTGGTTGAGAAAATATTAGCAAATCGATAGTTTTGTACAATAAAAAGCTCTTCACACCACACATAGTGGAGAGGAAGCATTACCACATGCAACCACACATTATGGGCCTACATACAAGCATGGAATCATCAAACATATGGACCCAACTCGTAAGAAGATTCAATAATACTAACACTAATAATAATAAAAATGTATAAATAAATATATCTCGATTGTTACAATCGCACATTCTAAAATAAGGATCTACAAAAATCATAGATACTATGGTGCATAATTAACGTTAATTCAAATGATAAGTCTGTCCCAGTTATCGTAAAGCGATTTTGTTTATGGTGAAAATTCTTCTTTTCCATTTTCTCTTTGTCATTATCTCTTTTGAAGGGCAATTATAAATGGTCGAGATTCAAAATAACCATTTTGAAAAACACATCACATACCATTCCATGGTTTGAAAAGATATTAAAGTTGCAACATTGGGGAATAAGGACATTTGAGCAGACATTACTCTCTAGCATTATATGGAGCAGTAACTGACATATGATATGTTTTAGAAGGGGAAATAAAAATCAAGGATAAAAACAAACTCATATCACATCATTGCCTAATCAAATACAGCTACAGAGAAACAGATTAGAATCAATTGCAGAACCGTGTCGGGTTTTGAGGATGAGAAAAACTAAAAAAAAAAAAAAACTGAACTAACCAATCGTGTATCTATCAGTCAAACAAGAAGAATCTGTTGCATAAAACTAGAATAAATGTTCACAAAAAAAGAAAACCACAAAAAAGAACATTTATACGAACACAAATAACATAAAATTTTACATGCAGAAAAGCAATAAAAAAAAGTTTCTAAGAAGAAAAAGAGCATCGATTCATCGTGAAGATGATAATACTAGGAGCACACGAGAAAAGGAGAGATGTTTACAAAGGTCAAAGAGGAAATATTTCGGGAAGAATATTTAGCAGATACTGAAACCATAATGGCATTCCTTGCAAAACTAGAATCTTCAAGAAGAAGAAAATCTTTTACCTATTTGATCTTTTTGGAGCTATAATCCAAGAGGAAAATCAGAAAGGATCCCCGAAGCAATCGTCAAAATGCAGGCACCTTCAGCAGCAATGCAAAAATCAGTAATGGCAATTAACCAGATAAAGTAAAAGAATGGCAACGTTTGGCTGGCGAGAATCAATAACCTTAGAAAAAACGATTCTTTCTTTTTCGAGTTGTTTCACAGCAAACAAACGAAGGCGGGAATAGCATATGAGAAGAGAGGGGGAAAAATCCCTAAAAATCGCAGAGAACGAGAGCGAGAATCAAGCTAAAGATCGTATATACCAAAACGATGCAAAATACGAAAAGCGAGATGTAGAAGAGAAAAGAAGGTTAGCCTAAAATAGAGGCTTGGTATTTATAGAGTTTCGATTTTGACGAACGTGTTTAGCAAGCCGACCCGGTTGTTGAATCAGGAAACACCGCAATTAAAAATTCAAAAAACAATAACCCGACGAAAATATGTCTTGTGATTACACGCGCCAGTCAGTGCTCGAGTAAATCCGTTACGCGCGTGGCTGAGATTTTGTTAATTTTGATTTGCTAATAACTGAAAGGATCGTGATTCTCTTCTCTTTATATATATACATATTTTTTTTCCGTTGATTTTGCTTTGTGACTAATAAAAAACAATAAAAACTGCCAAACAGAGTGGACCCAGAAGATCTTACAGCCTACACGACACGTTGCAGCAAATGACTTTGCGGCCAAAGCGCGCCTCGACACCTATGAGTGAGTCTATGCTGACGTGGCCACGTTTCCCGTAGGGGCCCGCTAGCTTAAATTCTAGCTTGAGAGAGTTGTGTAACGTGTAGTCGCTTTCAATGGCAGAGTAACAGCTGGTGACGGTAGTTGTGATGGGTTATAACCAAAGAGACAGTTGGGGGGCTCGGATAGTCTAAAGAACTACGACCACACGATGGAACGAGATGCGGTTCAATTGTCGAGGAAGCCAGATATATTATCCACGTGGCAGAAGCAGAGATCTGATTGGACAAAAACCGAAAGACATTTACCAATAGAAATGACATATGCGACATTAGTTCTTCATTGATTTTTTTTTTTTTTAAAAAAGAAAAAAACGATAATGAATGGAGGAATAACTGAGGGAGGTGGGATGAGTTGCAGGGAAATTGGAGTTTATTATAAAAAAAGGGGAGATTATCATTGTTATTATAGGAATAGGAGGGGCCCTGTTAATGGTTGGTAGGTGGCCGAATCTTCATTTTCAACGCCGTAGGTTATGGTAAGGAACTTGTGTACATGAAATTACGTAATGTTTAAGATTAAAATGGACATCCCACAATCATTTTTCATACCAAAAAGTAAGCACCCCATATGTCCACGCCACTAAAAACTTAAATGAATCAAAATACCATTTTTTTTTTTTTTGAGAAATTATTCATCCATTTTTATGAGTGTTTGTAGTACGATGGGCAATTCTACATATCCCATGATAATTTTTACGTTCATCATACAATAAATGGCAGTCATTTTTCTTTTACTTAAATTTAATATTGAAATTCCTCAATGATAGTTCTATTTCTATATATGCTTATCAGGTACTGTATATTTTGATGTAATTTTTTTACATCTTAAGTTTATCTATTTATATGTGTGATGTCTATTTATTGATGTAATTTAATTTAATTTAAAAAAAGACAATAATTATTAATTCTAAGGTAATATATATACTTAGTTTGACTTTGATTTAGTTGCTATTATTTTGCCACTTTAATGCAACAATGTAGATTTTTCAAGGCGGCTATAATAATAATAATAATAATAATAATAATTACAAGGTTACTTACTAATATACATTAAAAAATGTGAGTTAATTTTAATGGGTAGGAAATGCTAAAAAATACTTAAAACTAATTCAATATACTCATTATAATTTATAAATAAATAAAATTATTTATTAATTATTTAAAATTTAATTCTATAAAAAAATCGATTTATATCCATTTATTTTTAAAATAATTAATTTTGAGTTTAATTTTTAATTTTATTTAATAAATGAATTAAATTTAAATATTTATCGATTTATTAAATTTAAATTTTATTTATTTATAATTTATTAATTAATTTATAAATTAATTAATTTAATTAAAATAATTTATTACTAAAATTATTATTTT
>CAOGCB010176786.1:0-14056 GCA_948266635.1 Cnidoscolus chayamansa | reverse complement strand
AAAAATGGTCCAATAACATCAGATCCGGCCCAAAGTGGCCCATGAGATCAGATCAGGCCCATAAGGCCCAAAATTTACTAATTTGGCCCAAAGGCCCAAAATTCCTGATTTGGCCAAAGGCCCAAAATTCCTGATTTGGCCTAAAGGCCTAAAATTCCTGATTTTGTCCAAAGGCCCAAAATTCCTGATTTGGCCCAAAGGCCCAAAATTTCTTATTTGGCCCAAAGACCCAAAAAAACAATTTTGGCAACAAAAAGCCCAAAACCCAATTTGGCCTTAAAGGCCCAAAATCAAAGCCCTTTCAAAAATGCATTTTCAAACTACGTTGACTTTGATCCCTTATTCAAATAAAGGGTACGTAGGCATATTTGGGATTAAATCTCAAATAGCAAGTCCAAATCCATTCAAGTTTTCCAAATTCATCAAAATCATCCAAATCACATTTTTACCCTGCATTTCATGCACATTTAAAAATGGTTAGTTAAATGCATGACATGGTCTCGGGATCCACCTCGGGTTCGTAGGCTAAGCTTTAATCTATTGGGCTAATTAATCTAATAATTAGGTTAATTAAATTAAAACTAGAGTCATAGGATTTTCCTAGTTTACCCTAAAAGAATTAAACCAGGTGGTGACTGACACACATGTCACGTGCATTCATTCCCTATTTACATTTGCACTGCATTTCCATGCATTAGCATTTCTTTGGGGAGGGGTTCACAGTAACATCCTATTTTCTGTTATTCTGAATGACTATGTATAATTTTACAAGTATGAATAAATAAGTATGTTTATCAAGAATAAATTAATTAAGGTATAAGATAATAAATAAAATATAGTTGAAACTTTAAAAAAGAGAGAATGAAGTGAGGAAAGAAGATATTGACCGTAAGAGGAAACATGTTTTAGTTGGAAAGACTCGATCAAAGAATACATATTTGATTGAAATGTGTATCATGGTAAGAGGAAGGAAGAGAGCAATAGCTTGGTTAAATGAAGGGATGAGTCATGGTGGAAAGGGAGAATGGCTCGATTGGATAGATTTGTATTACAACTTAATAAAGGCGATATAAGAATGGTTCGATTAACATGGGTGAGAGAAGAATTGTAACTTGGTTAAGCATGAGTATTAAAGGCTCAATTATGAAGAATGAGATAAGGATGGTCCATTGAACATGATGGAAAGATGTGGAACAAAATTAAGGAAAGGGTAAAGTCTCGGTCTTGAAGGGAGGTGAAATAGATGTCTCGGATTGGTAAAGAAAGAAGGAAAGAAAGATGAGAGAAAAGTAGAATGGCATATATGTCTTAATTGAGAAAGAATAAGTTGATTAAGATGAGGTTTAGGTGGATAATAAATGTGAGTGCTAGTTTAAGAAGTGTCATCTATCCAAGAGAAAGGATTAGTGATATTATCATTAAACTTAAGAAGAACACCTATCCTAAGTGAGGGTTAGGTGGCATAAGAAGAGGTAGTTTATAAACTTAACACTTATAATTATCTACGGTTACAAAGAGAGAAAAGTTTACAGAGACCTTGTCTAAGATCCAAAGCATTTGAGAAAGAGGGATTGTGAGATTTTGGTGTTATCACATAAGAGAACTAAAAGGAGGAAGCTACGGTGGAAAAAGGAGATACAAAATGAACCATGACAAAGGAAGGAATAAGGGAAAGGAACTGTAAAGCAAAGGAAGGAAAGAGGAGAATTTCATATCCAGGTTAGGTGCTATATGTGTATTGATAATGTTAGGTAATATATTTGGTAATATGTATGTTAAGTGACTAAAATACATGTTATATAAGTATATAGATTAAGTGTTGTATGTGTGAATAACTCATATCAGGTGCTATAAACTTGTGATGGATAAATCTTATGTTACAATATATGAAACACATAGGGGACAATAAGTTCTATCCTTTTCATACTTCTATTCAACTAATTTAAATGAAAACTGCATATGAAAGGATGTCTAAGGATTTTATATGGAAACAAATTAGGTAAAGGCTTACTGGATGATTTGGTTGAAATGCATGTGTTGTGTAAATATGAGAAAATGAGTAATAAATGATTAAACATGAATAAGGTTGGAATAATAATGTAGGAAGTGTCGATTTGGGATGTTATGGGCGAGATATAAACTAGCTTAGAAAGTCTCAGTTGGTTGATGTTATATGGAATGAAATGAAAGCTTGTTGTAATTGCTTTATGTAATGTCTATTGTGTAAATATACAAGTATAAAATATGGACATGCAAAATGAAGTAATAATTGATTGTGGCAGTCTAAATAAAGCAGTGGAATATGATAAACAAGAGTATACATGGAACATGAAGTAATGGTTGTTGTGACAGCCTTAATATAGCAATGGAACATGATAAATAAGGAAGTACTAAATGTCTTAATGTGTGAAGCCGTAAAGTAACAATGAAATATGATAAATAATGGAATTATCTATTGTATGTGAAATTAACCGATGATGTGTGATTCGGCAAAACATGATATAGTGAACTAGTAATGGAGAAACCAATGCTATAAATTAATAACGGAAACATGGCCCTAATTAATTGATATGGGACATAAGGATAGCTTAAAGGTATGACATGTCATAGGGACCGTAACTGCCTATTTGCATTTCAATTGGATATTTGGGGCTATAGATTAGGTACCCCACGTGGACTAGTCGATGTGCCCTCCGCTAACTCAGTAACCCCTTTTACCTATCAATCATTTCTGCTTAGTGTGCACGGGCCTAAATGTTAATTCAATTTAATGATAATGATGAATGAACTGGCAAGAAAAGAAATACATGTGTCTTAAATTTGGTTAATATTGTTGACTAGCTAAATGAGAATTTAACTATGTAATCAGGGATAATTGAATTTGAGTTTATTCTATTTTATTTGTATATGGTATTTTATATTTGTATTCATAAGTTATGTATTATTTTCTATTATGTACACATACTGAGCAAAAAATGCCAAGCATGTTGGTTCTTACCACATGCAAGTTCCGACTAGCGAGACTAAGAATCCAGTCAAGAAGTTTGCATATAAAGAAATTTCTATTACAGGTGGTTTGTGTCTACTATTTGCATAGTTTATTTAGTAACTGGCATGTACATAAAGGTGTATAGAGTTAAGCAGTATTTTGTCCCAACTGGTTTGGGACTAAGGCTTGTTCTTGTTGTTGTTGTTGTAATTAAGAATTGAACTAAATAGTAAATCAGGTTTTACAGTTGATATGTAATAATTATTTTATAGTAGATAGTGTATCGTTTCTCTTCAAATGATGGATAATTGGACATAAGCATAAGAAATACACACTCTATCCGAGTTAGTCATAATTCGGGTAAGGAGTGTTACAATGGTTAAAATGTAAATTTAAAAGAGTTAAGGGGTGTAAAAGTATATTATGAGAAATGAAAGGACTAAAATTGAAATTTGGCTTGGGCAACTTAGAAAACCAGGTTCGGTCACTAAACGTCATGTTCGGCCGCTGAAATTAGACTGGCCAAACTCCATTTTAAATAGGGATGATAACCAGATGAGGAAAGGTTGGAAGAAATTTTTCTCTCAACCCAAGCTACCTACATCTAGTAACATTCATACCGCTATAAGCTAGAAGAAGTGTATTTGGGAGCAAGGATTTGGGAAGAAAAGCAAGGCAAAGTGGAGATAAAAGGGTCTTAAGGAAAAAGGCTTAATTCCAACAAGATTGTGCACTACAAACCAGGTTAGATCAAATTACAATGATGTTTCAAGGAGTCTGGAAGATGGTTAGCAAGCATGCATGTAATGGAAATTATGTTTTGAGAATGTTTAATTAAAACTTTGATGATTTACCAAATGGAAGTAAAGAAAATGCTTGGCATGTTTAAAAGGGTTCTACTAGTGCCAAAGACACTAGTAAACCAGAGGAAGTCTTTACATGTTAATTAAAATTGATTTGAAATGAGTTGTAAAGTAGTGAAGTTTAGGTTATGGATATAAATTCATGATTAAGTAATTGCATGTTGAGTTTGTTAAGTTAATTAAGTTGATTGAAGTTGAGGAATAGTGGAAATTATTTAGAAGTGTAAAATGTATAAGATTGCAAGTTTCTAGCATGTTGAATCATGTAAGAACTTATTTTTAGCATTCTGCCAAAACTTAGGTTTAGCATCCAAAAGTAAGGTTTGGCCTAAAAATAAAGCTTTATGTCGATGCATACTAGGCAGCGAAAGATGCTGCTGAAGCATAATATGGCTCGGCAAGGGAAATGGTTTGGTTGCTGAAGGTGCCGCCGAAGGATGGATAGGGAGTTTTAAGTTCCAAATTTGGATGTTGAACTAGACTCCAAAAGTAAATGTTCATCTATGTATGGAGGCTTTTGACCACCGAACATTGCCACTGAAAATCCCATGACATCAATTTAAACCTAAAATTGCTATTTATGATTTAATGTTATGTTATGCCATATTATGTGGGGATTTTTTCAAATATTTTTTAAAGAATGTAAATGGTCTATAGTTAGTCTTTAATCCTAAATCTATTATATGTAGGATCGAAACCCAAGAATCAGGAACTTCAGTGATACACGAGAGATTCCTCTAAACTCTACTTTCCCAGTGAGTGGATATAATAAACTTAATGTGATTTATGATACAGAAAATGATAAATGTTTACAGCATGCCCATGCATCATGATATTTTAGGATGTTTGAATTAGACTCACGGGATATGATGCATTGCATAATTACATAATCTATGCGCCCTGATGTTGAATAATCCAAGACCCCGCTATGTTATGTGACCTATGGATGTATTGATGGATGTATATATATGGTAAGACTAGGGTTGGCTGAAAGGATCTTCTAGGCTCTATATGATGCCTACGGAGAAAGCAAGTCAGCCGTACATAGACTATACATGTGGAGCTCGCAAGCAAATTAGGTATAGAGTAGTTCTGAAGAGCTAGCTATCCAAACAGAGCTACATAAGAGTTTTTAGTGACATCATCACCTTACGTGAAATGTTTAACAATGTTGCATTCACATGCATGAAAGTAATATTTTTGAGATTGTATTTTGTATATGCTCAATAAGCTATTCAAATAGCTTACCTCTTTCTATATGTCCAACCCTATTCTCCATTTCTCTTTTCTCGTTATTCACAAGGTTGCAAGAGATTTCAAGGTAGAATCAAATGTGCCCCATGGTGTATAGTGTGATGTTGTGCTTAGAGATGTTTAATGTCATAATGTAAATGTAACAGATGTTTATGATTACTGATCTCTAAAACGTTTTTATGATATATTAAGTAAAGGTTTATGTTTTAGCATACATACATACATACATACATACATACATACATACATACATACATACATACATACATACATACATACATACATACATACATACATACATATATATATATATATATATATATGGTCACTTG
Source organism: Cnidoscolus chayamansa (assembly GCA_948266635.1). Classification (NCBI taxonomy): domain Eukaryota; kingdom Viridiplantae; phylum Streptophyta; class Magnoliopsida; order Malpighiales; family Euphorbiaceae; genus Cnidoscolus; species Cnidoscolus chayamansa. The sequence continues at coordinate 8,618 of CAOGCB010176786.1, read as the reverse complement.
AGGTTATATGATGATAATTAGATAGTGATGGAGATTCATTTCTCTCATATGGATGATGTATGCTTATAAATGTAATGTTGCATGAGATCAATATTATCATAATGAAAAGGAAATGAAACATAAGGTACAAGAAAATGTTAATGTATAGGAAATGTCAGGCTTGTTAGAGTTCTAATCACTTTTAAGTGGTCAGAATTCTAACGTCAGTGGTAGTTCAAAATTAGGACTGTTACAAGAACATTTCTCTCCTATAAGTTAGCTAAATCACACTAAATTAGGACAAAATTAAGTAAATATTTCATTTTCTATGTATAGATGTTATTCCTTATGTTAGCATTACTTTTAAATTAGTAATAAGTACAATGCTTATATATAGTTGTACATATAAGAACAAAATATATGAGAAAATAGTTTTGTTCATTACCTTTTTCAAGTTGTTGATACCAAGAAAGTAAGGCGGTGGAAAATTGGCCTACACCTACTATATTATAGAAATTAAAAGCTTTTTAGGTTTGTCAGTTACTACATGAGATTTGTATAGAATTTATCCAAGATTGTTACTTCGATGACCAAATTGACTTAGAAAAATCAAAAGTTTGTATGGTCAAAATAGTGTGAGGAAAGATTTTAGGAGCTGAAGCAAAGGCCGCCTCAGTACCAGAGTTAGCCTTACCTAAGAGTGGGGAAGACTTCACCATATTCTATGATGCCTCTCGAGTGGGCTTGGGATGTGTGATATGCAGAATGATAGAGTAATAACATATGCATTAAGATAGTTGAAGAAACACGAGAGAAATTATCCTTCCTATGATCTAGAGATGGATGTAGTGATCTTTACCTAAGATGTGGAGGCATTATCTCTATAAAGGAAGATGTGATATCTTTGCATATCATAAAAGCCTCTAATACATCTTGAGTCATAAAGAATTGAATATGATATAGAAAAGGTTGTAGAGCCACTCAGTTATTATGATTGCAGGATTTAATACCATCTGAGTAAGGCCAATATTGTTGTAGATGCCCTTAGTTGGAAGTCATTAGGCAGTCTCTATCACATAATATTTGAAAGAAGACCACTAGTCAGGGAGTTTTACAATTTGGTCAACTGAGGACTATAGCTAGAGCTAACTAATAATGGTGCTTTCGTGATACAGATGAAGGTAACTTCTGTGTTTCTGGAGCAAGTGACTAAGAAACAGCACGAATATACAGAGTTGGTAAAGAGAGCTAGAGTGGTTCATCAAGGAGAATAGGTGGCTTCAAGTTTGATAGTCAAGGAACTATCCACTATGGGAATAATTATCCACTATGGTAATAAATTATGTGTGCCAGAAGATATAGAATTGAATAGGAACATTATGAAGGAAGCACATGATGCTTGGTACAATGTTCACCTTGGAGTAGTGTTTGAAGTGTGTCAAGACTAGTGGCCTTCCATGAAAAGAGAAGTAGCTCAATTTGGAGTAGTGTTTGAAGTGTGTCAGAGTAAAGTTAGAGCATTAGAAGCCAGTTGGGATGTTGAACCCACTGCAAATTCCATAATGGAAATGGAAACATATCATTATGGATTTTATGGTGGGATTACTCACAAGTTCCAACATATGTGATTCAATATAAACCATCATGGACCCATTAGTTTACTCAGCACATTACTTTCCTATCAAGACTGGGTTTTCTATTGATAAGTTGGCACATATATACATAAAGGAGACTGTCAGGTTGCATGGAGCACCAGTGTCTATAGTATTTGACAGATGACCCTAGTTTACCACGAGATTCTAGAGAAGTCTATAGAATGTTATAAGTACTAGGTTGGGCTTCAATATAGTCCTCCACCCATAGACTAATGGACAGCTAGAAATGACCATCTAAACCATTAAGGATATATTGAGGATATGTGTGCTAAATGGAGGCAACACTTATCACTGGTAGAGTTTTCTTATAACGACAACTACCATTCCAGTATAGAAATGGCTCCTTATAATGCTTTGTTTGGGAGGAAGTGCAAATCACCCATATGTTGGAGAATAAATCTTAGTTGGACTAGAGACTGTGGAAATCACTAACAGGGTGGTCCCCATGATCAAATAAAGACTAAGAACAATTGTCAATAGACAGAAAAGTTGTAGCACCCCCTACCTGGACCTATGAAGACCTGAGTAGGATGCACTATTAAATTGCCTATTATTATTGTCAACCTTGTTGTGCATACTTATCTTGTGCATTTTTTTTCATATGAATATTTCATTTTTATAACCTATTAACCTAATTAGATTCAAAATCGCTAGAGTTTTCCCTATATAAGGGCCCTCAAACTTGTACATCTAGACCTATTCTAAAATTATACAATTGTATCCCAATACAAGCATCTCATCACATAAAATAAGTTTATAGCTATATAATTCACAAGACCAACTAATGTATTATTTAACTACTTTTAACTCTATGTACATGCCAAAATTAGTAAATTATGTATAGTGTCAAACTCTAGGTAGACCAGCTGATGTGTTCCTTTAGTTGTTACTGCTGCTGTGGATTAGTGGATGAATCTCATACTACCCTACTGTCTTTTACCTGCGCAAGGAAACCAACCAACGCGATGAGCTACATGCTCAATAGGTATATATAAAAACCACAACAATATAATGTAGCATAACAATAAGCATACTATATCATTTAATGAACTCAATATCAGTCGTCTATACATGTTATGCTACCAAATTTAACATGTAGTCATATAGCAGGAAAAGAAGTTTTCAAGTTGCAATTACCAATGCATGAGTAATAATAACAGCATATGAATCTTTATTTAATTATAGGTGACCCATTCTTGTATGTCTAATTTTTATCTGTACGTAATAATAAAATGCATGTTCATGATATATATATATATATATATATATATATATTTAGGCCTATGTAACTTATGGAAGGCTCGAATGCTAGATACGAAGAATGTAGGCAACCAAGTACAAGTGCTATCAATAACAAGTACAATGCACCTAAACTATCTGTCTGTATATGATAAGGCTATAAACTAGCTAAACCGATGAGATACCCATAGTAGCCTCAAAATCAATTGTATGGTGCAGTACTACTAAGAACTATGGCATGCCATACCCTTATACTAACTCTGATACCCTTTAAGTACAATAGGCCAATGTTACCATTTATAGTCTTTTATATGCCATAATTTGTCATCAATAAACAAATATTTGCATTATGTCAAAATTATGCCAAATAACTATTCCATGTATCGTATATGCAATATGCAAAATTCAACATAATTTTATGTCATTCCAAACTCAGATGCAAAATTTATCATTGTTCTTTTCATGCCCAAGCTTACTAACATAACATTTTTACGATCACTATATTGTCCGTAGCCATTCTATATCAACTATAGGTCATTTATGCAATTGTTTCAATCATAAACCTTTAAGAATAACAAACATATGGTCATGATCAAAATGGGGCAGCAGCATGACATGATCTTAGTATATATGCAGCAATTCATGAAATGTCGAGTTTTTACCCGATTAGGTCAACATTTTGATACCTTTTTTTATGCTAATAATTTTTCCTAAAGCAAAACATATTTATGGACCTAAGGCAGCAAAATTCACCCACACTAAAGAATCTTTGCATATACATAAAAATTAAACACACAACATAAAAATTATGCACACACACATTGGCATCATTCCAACATCTTAATGTCATAATTGCGCTAACCTAGGTTTGTTCCATTTTTGTCCAGCCATAGTTACCCTAACATAACACTATCCTTTTAGGTGTTTATAGCCTTCAAATATCACATTTTAAATGGCATCCATGGTGTAAATGAATTACCAAAACAAAACAATCATGTTTGCATACTCACACATGAATACACATTTGGACAACACCTAAACTCAAAATTTATTCTCTCCAGCACCTCCTTTCAATTTTACAAAATATTTAGGCCATATTTAGATAAATTTTGGCATAAGAAACCATTTAAAATTCACCTTCCAACTCATACCAAAATCGGCCACAATCCAAAACACAACTAGTAATTTTTTCCTTTCAAAATCCAGCATGCGTACCACTTTGATTCAACTTAAGTCAAACTTTCTCCCAACAAATTTAAGGTTCCAACCACTTATTCACAAACCCTAAGGTGTTATGCAAACTCCCAAATTAATTAGAAGAGAACTTAATTCAACCAAAACAGAAAATGTCAAGCAAAGAACCATGTGTTGCAACCTATGCTCAAACAGCACCCTATCTTAGTTCCACCATCAAAACTCAATTCAAACGCATACAAAACCTGATTTTATTTGGCTCTCCTTGGTGTATACTACCCCTTAGAATGTTATAAAAATGTTATGGGTGCTAGAACACTTGAATGCCTTGCCAAAATGGATGGTTTGCAAGCGTGGATGAAGGCTGCCTATGGTGGAATGTGTAGGAATGGTTGCTGCACGATTTGGAGAGATGAATGAGTAGCTGGTTCCCTGATCCTTTATCCTTGTTTGCACTCTCTTTTTGATGTTGAAGGACATATGTAGGGCTAGGATGATCTTGGGCAGCACCTTGGATGGCTAGAATTGGTTTTCCATTTTAAACTTTTGGTAATTTTACATTGACCTACTTAACTCTTCCTATTTCTACATTGTACCACCACTTAAACTTTTTGTAAATTGACCTGATAAGTTTTATTTTTGTATTATAAGTCCTTTTCCCGTGTATTTCCAGTCCTTTTCAGAAAATTACACTTTAGACCTCATATACGGAAGCATACTTGCCACTTAGTCCATTTTGCCCCTTTTAGGTTTTACTGGGTAACTTTAATTGGCAATTTTGACAACTTTGTGTAGCTTATTTTAAAATTTTACTTTCACTCATCAAACACGTTTTAAAGTGCTCTTTTTATTTTTTAATTAAATTTTTAAGTCATCAGCACTTCGGTGTTAAGCTAACACGTCAGTGTAAGCTAACACCTCCCCTAATGCTAGTTACTTGTGTTTAGCTTTAACCCTAAACATGATTGTTATTGTATTAGTAACCTTCTATTGTTACTAAAGTGTCTATAACATAATATATTGTGTCTCTAACATAGTATATCATGACTCTAACTAGGTATAACAAAGTGGGTGTGACAAAAGCTATGTAGATGTCAAGAGGAAACAATTAGTTTCTCAGGAAAAGATATGGTTTTGTTAAAGGTTAGTCCTATGAAAGGGGTAGTCCAATTTGGTAGAAAAGGCAAACTAACTCCAGGGTACATTAGTCCTTTTAAAATAATACAAAAGTTGAATGATGTGACCTATAAGCTTGATTTTCCAACTACCATGGAAATGGTCCACCCTGTTTTTCATGTTTCTATGTTGAAAAGGTACATGTTAGATAAACATAAGATCTTAAGGGAACTAGAATTTGAGATTTTAGAGAATCGCTCATATGTAGAGCAACCCATATGGATTCTTGACTCATAGATCAAGAAATTGAAGAATAAAGAGATACCTATGGTAAAATTGATTTGGAACATCAAAATTTAAAAGAATGCACCTAGAAAACTAGGGACTCAATGGTCCAACAATACCCTTATCTGTTTTTGAATTAATAACCATTATGGTAGTGTTCTTCTTGACCTACTTTTATGTATGTTAATGTTATGTGTTATCTGAATTTGATGGTATAATTGATTTTATGTGTGATAAATGTTATATGTTTATGTGTTGAACATTCGAAGACAAATGTTCTTGGAGGGGGGAAGTGTGTAACACCAGGTACCTCTTTGATGTTGGAAACCTAATAATGGAATATTCACAAAATATGCAAAATCCACGCCAAAATAGTTACTCAGGGGTAAAATAGTATTTTAAATATTTTAAATGGTTTTAAAATGATTTTAAGAGAAACCAATGATAAAAAAGAAATTCTCTAAATGGCATACTGGAACTCTAGGTTCAACCAACAAACATAATATTTGCCCACCAAAACTTGGCCAACTAGCCTTACTATAACAGGTTGGCAACTCTCTTTAGAAGGTAAAAAAACTCTCAAAGTTTTCTATCTAAATGTGAGTCTTGAAACCTTGAGATTTTGAATGAGATTTATGAATGTTCATATTTTCGGGTACAAACTTGATTTTTATGATTTGAGTTAGTCCATGTTTATTTGAGTTAAATGGACTGAAATTGTGAAGTTTGTTGTTGGATAACACCACAAGAGCTGTTGCATATTGAATCAGCATTCACTTGTGGGTGTTTTGAAAAAATATTTTAAAAATTGGAAAGAGTTGATGATGAATATAATGCATGAAATGTGACATTAAATGGTTATAATTTATTATTGAGATCTTGATGATAGAAGTAATAGAATGTGTTTTGAGGTCAAAATGTGAGTTTAATAGGTTATGGAAATTGGAAATGGTAAGAAGTTGGTTTTTGACCTTGTGGGAAAATCCAGTTTTCAGAAGTCAAAACAGTGTTCTGCCACTGAAAGTAAGCTTCAAATTGAGCCATAATAGGTAGCTGAAGGATGCTACTGATGAATTTCTTGGTTCAGTAAAGATATAATTCGATTAGTTAAAGGATGTTAGCGAGACATCATTTGACTAAGTCAATGGAAATAACTCAGTAGTAAAAGGATATGACCAAGACATCGTTCAGGTAGATGTATAGCTCGGTAATTGAATGATGTTACTAGGGCACTGTTCGATTAAAGTTATAGTTAGATACTAAGGGATATCAATACGGTATCGCTCGGTTTAATAAGGGAAATGACTCGGAAGCTGAATGGGTTACAAAAGGGTTCATCTTGTACCCTTCAACTCTAAAATATAGTACCAATAGATATGGAAAATAACTTTTAATTATGTTATTAAGTATGAATTAATGTTATGCTATGTTAGGAGTCATGGGAATGTTTTTGCATTATATAAATAGTCTAAAATTAGTCTCTCATTCTAAGTCCGTTATACATGACCGGACTAAGAAAATTAGGGACAACACTTAAGGATGAGGTATTCGTCTACACGTCTCTACCAGATGAGTGGATATAAAATCAAGTGTGTTAGATAAAGAAATATAATGGATGTTTACAGCATGCCCACACATCATAGAGGTTAGTTGAACGAGATATGAGACATTGCATTATTACATGATCTATGAACGATAATGTTGAATGATCCCCTTATGTTTAAGTTATGTTATGGACCCTTCAGAATGTTCCTCGGAAGTCCCACAAAAAATGTATCTTATGTTTATGTATGTGGTAAGTCCAAGATTAGCTGAAAGGAGCTTCTTAGCACATATAAAATACTTATGGGAAATAGCCAACCGCCAGACATTAGTAGTTCTAGGAAGATGGCTTGCTAACTAAAACTACTCAGAGATCTTGGTGACAATATTATCTTATGTGAAATGTCTGAAAGTGATGCATACATGAGCACAAAAATAATATTTTCTGAATGTTTTTCTATATTTGCTCACAAGCTATTCTAATAGCTTACCCCCTTATTATTTCCCTCGTCCATTCCCTCTTCCCCACACTATTTTTCAGGAGATACCTGATGCATCAAAGTATAGTGGATGTGTCCCTAAATGTTATGTAATTGCCTTTAAGAGATGTTTAAATGTGACTATGTATAAGTTAACATAATGTATTTTAGAAACATAATTGTGAACCACTCCCCGAAGAATGCATTTTGCAGTATGATGCAAAGCAATATAATAACGATGAATGCACGTGGATGTGTGTGAGTCGCCACCTTATTTAATTATTTTAGGGTAAACTAGGAAAAAACCTTATGTGACTCCTTTTTAATTTAATTAACCTAATTTTTAGATTAATTAGCCCAATAGATTAAAGCACGATCTTCGAACCCGAGGCGGATCCCGAGACCATGTCATGCAGATTAACTAACCTGTTAAAGGTATATGAAATGTAGGGAAAAATGTTTTGATGATTTTAATAATATTGATATTTTTGGAAAATTTTGACTTGTTATTTGAGGTTTAATCCCAAATATGCCTACGTACCTGTGAATACTCGAATTTTGAGGTTCAAAAAGCCTATTTTCCCTGACTGCAAACAGTCCGGCCAAACCGGAGGTCTTTCGGAAAAGTTTCCGGAAGTATGCCAATATGGTACCCAAAACATCCGGGACATCGCGAGGGACCCAAAGGTACTCTCAGAATAATTTTTAGAGTTACAGAACTCCCAAAAAAGCCTCCGGAATGAAAATCAGCAGTCTCGGCAGTTTGGACCGCCAAAGCCGGCGGTTGCAACTGTCAGCGCCTACCGCCGGGCTACGGTGGTAACTTACCACCGACGCCGACGGTAATCTACCACCGGCGCCTATCGCCATGCCCGGCGGTAGCTTACCACCGGCGCTTGCCGCCCACAGACCAATTTTTCCCTATAATTTCAGCCCTGGGCCTTCTTTTTTACTCACCGCTTGTGTTGACGAGCTTTCTCTTCTCCCATTTTGCTTTAAGCAATTCTTAATTATTACGAACTGCTTGTGTTGACGAGCGATCTTTCTCCCTCCCTCGTTCCTTGTGATTCTTTTATTGCTTTCCTTCTGCATCATTAATATTGCATTATTGAGTTGTGATCACCTAATT
>CAOGCB010176576.1:0-12165 GCA_948266635.1 Cnidoscolus chayamansa | reverse complement strand
GCAAAATTTTCTATAAAGGCTTCATTTTTTTTTTCAAAACTATTCATTTGCGCCAATTCTTAAATTTTAGTCAATCTTTTTTCTTACTTTCTCCCTTTTTTTCTCTCTTTTTTTCCTTTGAGGATGAATCCCTTTTTTAGTCACTGCATGTATAGCTGGACCAGGAGTCTCTCCAAGGTAGAGAAGATCAACATGGGGAGGTATGGTTTATCTCCAATCCTTACTCTTCGAGGGGTAGTTATTGATTGAGATTTCTTAGGGGCTTGCATCAAGTTCTGGGATCTTGAAGAGCATGTTTTCCGCTTCGGGGCTATGATGGAAGATATGTGTCCTTTTTTTGAGGAAATTTGTGCTATTGTGGGTTGCGACCCCAATGGGCTCTTGGTGAGGCACGAGATTAAGACTGGACACCTGAAATCTTTTAAGTCTTTATTTCCATTTACTGGACCACAAGTCCGGGCCATGGTGATGGAGGATCGAAAGGTAATTCTATCTGCTTTGATCTATGAATTTTTGGAGGCTAAGCTTGATGACCCGGATCAGATGCGATACCGGATGTAGGCTTTTGTGTTCTGTTTATTAGCTGGGTTTCTCTTCAACAATGACCCAGGCTTTGGGGATTTATGATTCTGCCCAATGATTAAGCAAATGGAAGGAATGGGTTGTATCGGCGGTATTATTCTTGCCGAAACCATTCGGAGCCTAGACCGGGCGACTTTAGGCCATGAGAACTAGACAGTTTCTCTTGTCATCCTTCAGGTTCGTATTTCCCTTCGGGTTTCTGTTTTTGTTTTGTTTTTTCTTCTTTCTTCCCTAAAAATAAAAAGGATTTATTTTCAGGTTTGGCTGAGAGATCATCTTCAGACAGTCTCTATTCCTGCTATTATTCCGTACAACCCATCTCAGTACAGGATGCGAAGAATTCTGATTACTCAACATTCTGTTGAAGACTAGACCTCCTGGCTGGTTGAATTAGGTCTGAATGAGCTTAAGTGGTATATCCCTTGGTACAATACCACTGGCTTTGTTCAGGCTAATATGAAGCACCAACAGGTCTATCTGCTAGGCTTAACCCACTGCACCTGGTATAGCGCTTTGCGCGTTCTCCGGCAAATGGGGATTGATCAGACCGTTCCACTTCTTGGCGGCCCAACTGAGTCTCCTCGTATCACTGCAGGGATAACTCGTGTTGTGCTTGGCACATGTATCCGGAATAAATATATGGTGAGCCCATTACCTGATCCTTCTAATGTTCAGACTTCTCCTGAGTATCGAGCCTGGTTTATCTCTAAAGTGTGGCCCATTGAAAAGGTTAGAAGGAACGCACTGCTGAAGGAACGCACTGCTGAGGGAATTAGAAGGATGGACTGACACGGTCGAGGATACCAGTGAGGAGATTGTTTTGACTCCTAAAGAGGTAGGTGAGACTTCGGGGTCTAAGGAAGACATGGAAGACATTGCTCCAAGGAGACGCTGAGAGACTTAGTGTAGGTTGGACTCTTAAGGATTTTTGTACTCCGACTCTTTTTGTAGCTGAGACATTTTGACTCTTTGTTTATGAATTGATGTTTTTTCTTTGATCTCTTTCTAAGAAATGATTATTTCAAGATGTTTCGTCTTTCCAAGCATTTCTTACTTTATTTTTTTATTTTTGCTCTAACTTTTGCCTAGACCGCCCTTTTGGGTTTTCAATCTAGCGAGCTACCCATTTTTGCCTAAGCCTCCCTTTGCGGGTTTTCAGCTCAGCGGGCCCCAATTTTTGCCTAAGCCGCCCTTTGCGGATTTTCGACTTAGCAGGTTTTTTTTTAGATATTCTTTTTGCTTTCTCTTTTTTTTATTATTGGCAAAGAAGTATATGAATCGTGAAATGAAAATTTTTATTAATGATTAGACCGAGCCCAAGGAGGACTGCCTACATATCCCTTTTTTTCAAAGAGAATCAGGTCCGATGTAGTTCCTTAAATATATGCTTATGCAAATCATACAAAATAGCTTTTCAACTGATCCAAATTACAAGGGTTGGTGAACTCCAAGCCATCCAAATCAGTCAAGATGACGGCTCCGCCGGATAGGATCTTCTTCAAGATGTAGGACCCAGCCCAATAAGGACGGAACTTCCCACGAGGATCAATGATGGGCTGTCTGATCTCTTTCAGGACTAAGCATCCTTCTTCCAACTTTCGGTCTTTGACCCTTTTGTTGAAATGTCTTGCCATTCTTCTTTGGTAAGCTTGAGTCTGGTGAATTGCTTGTAGCCTTTTCTCGTCCATACCCAAGAGTTGTAGGTGGTAATTTATAGCCCAATCCGCTTCGCTGATCTGACTTTCCCGGATAATTCTCGCCGACTGAACTTCCAACTCGATAGGTAGTACTGCTTCCATGCCGTATACTAAGGAATAAGGGGTTACCCTAGTAGGTGTTCTTATTGACGTCCTGTATCCCCACAGGGCGTATGGTAACTGTTCGTACCAAGCTTTGTGCTTCTGAACTGTCTTTTGTATAATGACCTTTATGGCCTTGTTTGCAGCTTCTACTGCCCCGTTTGTCTGCGGCCGATAGGGTGAGGACTTATGATGCTGAATTTTTTTCTCCTTCAGCAGGTCAATGAATTCCTTCTGGAAATGGGGCCCGTTATCTGTAATGATCTCAAAGGGCGTCCCATACCGACAAAGGATGTTGGTATGAACGAAATGTGCAACTTTCTTGGCATTCAATACCAAATATGAAGCTGCCTCTATCCACTTGGTGAAGTAATCTACGGCAACCAGGATGAACTGATGACCATTAGAGGCCTTTGGGTGGATTTTTCCAATCACATCTATGCCCCAGGTTGTAAAAGGCCACGATGACATTATCGGATTCAGATGAACCGGAGGCTGTTTTTGTAGCTTGGTAAAGATCTGACATTCGTGGCACTTCTTCGCATGCTTCACGCAATCTGCATTTATGGTTGTCTAGTAATATCCCAGGTTCATAATTTTCCGAGCCAATGCTATCCCGTGCATGTGTGGACCAGACTCCCCATTGTGTAAGGAATCCATAATGGTTCGAGCTTCTTCTTTATCGACGCATCTTAGATGCAACCCGTTCCAACTTCTCTTGTATAAAATTCCCCCATTCATGAAATATCTGGATGCTAACTGCCTCAATGTCCGTTGATCAGTCTTCGAGGATCCCTCCGGGTAGGCTTCATTCTGAAGATAATTCTGTATGTCCCAAAACCAAGGCTTATCATCCACCAAATTCATAATGTGGGTCGGCTGTTTCTATAACCGAACCGTCAACGGTCGAATGATCCGATCCACTTCTACATTAACCATGGATGCTAAGGTAGCCAAAGCATCGGCGAACTGATTCTTAGCTCGTGGCAGGTACTGAAAGGATAGTTCTTCGAACTATTGCGCTAATTCATCCAAGCGTTGCACGTAAGGAACCAGACGCTCTTTTCTGATTTTCCATTTTCTCAAAGCTTGGGAGACTATTAAATTAGAGTCTCTAAAGACTTTAGGGATTTTTCTTTTCTTTTCCAGGGCCGCTTCTAACCCCTTGATGCAAGCTTCGTACTTAGCTTCGTTATTGGTGCAATCGAAATCTAACTTGACTGCAATTGGGACGTATTCGCCACAAGGAGTTTTGAATACGACTCCAATTTCATTTCCATGGTAATTCGAGGCTCTGTCAAAGTACATTTCCCAGACTTCACTTTCCAAGCCCATTAAGTCTTCATTAGGAAACTCTATATTCGGCATTTGGTCTTCGACCAGTAACTCTGCTAACTGGTCAGCCATGGCTCCACCTTTTACTGTCTTTCGTTGTACAAATTTTAAATCGTAGGCTGCGAGCACTGACACCCACTTAGCCATTTTACAATCCAGAATCGGCCTCTCCATAAGGAATTTCAAGGGGTTCGATTCGGAAATGACATAAGTGGTGTACGATGAAAGATAGTGTTGTAACTTCGTACAAGCCCATACTAGAGCCAAACACAACTTCTCTATTTTGTTGTATTTCAATTTAGTATATTTCCTTAGAACTACGCAGTTCCAGAGTGAATAAGCTAAGAATGTCTTTCCTGCTTTTCCAATAAATCCAAGAGCCGTACAATATATCATTTTCCACAAAAGCCAAAAATAAGCATCCTCACAGATATCAATGTATTCCAACTCAGCCCACATCAACAGCATACCATGGTAACACATTTAAGCTTCGACATTAAAAACAGTATGTTCTGCTCAGATATGAAAGAACCCATAAGTAAAGGACTATGATTTTCAGTTCCATCTAGACTGATGTTAAAGTACCAACATTTCTACAATTTCTTTACTTCCATTTGTCCTTTTTTTTTCTTTTCAATTTTGTAACTTAAATACATTTTCAGACAAGAGAAAACCTTTTTCTAGAGAAATAGTACAAAAAATGACAAAAACCCAGATGAAGAAACCATTCCAAATAAATACATCATACCCAGCTCCAATTAATCTCATCATTTGATATACATATATAAAGGAACATGATCAATCTAACGGAAGACAAAGAAACTAATTTTCCCAGATCAATAGCAAAAGGGGTGACCTCCAATTCCCAAAAAAAAAAAAGAAATAATTAGAGTCAAGTGACCGAAAAGCTTAAAACTTGAGCAAAAAGCTATACCTTGGTGGAATTAGGACCGATCGCAGGGTCAGAATGAGTTCCATTGGAAGAGTCCTGATTGCCGTAATCTTCATAAGAGCAAAGAATGTCATCGGATCCAAAATCAAATCCCTTGGAACCCGAGTTTGCCCTACCCGACGACCCAGAAGCCATTTTGGGAATAGAAACTATGATTCGATCAAAGTGAAGACTTCAATAAAGGGTTTAATCGATAGAGCAAAGAAATTTATGCGAAAGATAGGTCTCAAAGAAAGTTCTCTTGTGGCTTGGCTTCAAAGAAAGTTGCAGGCTTTTTAATTAAATTATGGTGTAATGGGGATTTCAAAGAGAAACGTTTTTTATGTGGCAGATAAGGATGAGGATCACCGATACCGACATTTTCAATTTTCTCCTCTGGATTTTTGCAAATTTTCAGATTTAGCCCTCTATATATATATATGTAAAAATCATTTTTTTAATTAAATATTTATGTTGTGATTACGTGCATAATAAATATAATATTATGTTTTTAATTTAAAAATTATTATACCTATTTTTCATATAATATTATTCAATTACTGATTAAATCAACCTGTCAAGTAATAATATAAAATTATAATTGAAATTAGATTATATAAAGAGTAAAGACAATTCTGATGGTTGCTTCTGCCATATAACCTAGATCCTCAGAGCAATCAGATCGGCTCTCTCATGACTTAACTGTACGTCTGCACCGACGATGGCTACCAGGGTGCTTTCTTGGAGGCGGCGGCGGCGCTCTTGCTAAGTTGGGTTATGGGTTACCCGAATAGTCTAGGGTTTTTAGTTCCTGGGCCTCCCAATGATAATCCTGTTATATTTTTCTCTATCTTCTTTAGCTTTTATTTATATTCGAATTAGGAATAGATTTTTTTTCCATTTTCAGAATTTAGTTTAATTTTATTAATTTTTTAAATTTAAATTGAATTTATATTTAATTTATTAATTAAAATTTAATTATTTAATAATTAGATGAATATATTTATAAAATAACTCATAAACATTAAAAAAATCAGAATTTCAAATAGCTTCTTGTAAATATTAATTTTGATAAATATATTTAAATAATAATATTATTTTTTAATTTCTTAAATAATATTATGAAAAAAACACAATTTGACGACAAGTCTATATAAATTAGATTTAGCATTTAGAAGATCTAAGTACAAGGGCGTGTGGACCAGCTTATATTCAGGGCCGGCCCGATTAGTATGTTTGGGGACGGTGGTTTAGAAGTTGTAGTGGAGTAGAGTCCAGCAAATTTTCTTAGGAACCAAACGGGAGGAGGAAAATGTCACTTTCTCACACTTACCTCGTTACAACCTCTAAAATCTCCTCCTCAATTATCTCTACAACAGCAACAAAAAGAATCACCAATCTCTTGTCCATCAAACCCCTATTCAAGCTCACACCACCCTCCAAATCATACTCCACGTCTCTCTTCGCCGTTAAACCCACTTTAAACCCTGTACTCAAACCTCATTCAGCAACTCCTTCCATCCGATGTCTATTCACCGGCATCGTAGAAGAAATGGGCGAAATCAAACACCTCGGTACCACACAGGATGGTGGATTCGATCTTAATATAAGGGCAAAAACTGTCCTCGAAGGTGTGAATCTAGGAGACAGCATTGCTGTTAATGGGACCTGCTTAACAGTAACCAGTTTCACAACTGAAGAGTTCACTGTTGGATTATCACCTGAAACACTGAGGAAAACGTCTCTTATAGAGCTGAAGCCCGGGTCGCTGGTCAACTTAGAGAGGGCAGTGCAGCCGACGAGCCGTATGGGTGGGCATTTCGTTCAGGGACACGTGGATGGCACGGGGGAGATTGTTGAGATGGAGCCAGAAGGCGATTCGCTGTGGGTGAAGGTGAAAGTCGATAAAGGGTTGATGAGATACGTGGTGCCGAAGGGGTTTATTGCGGTGGATGGGACTAGTTTGACGGTGGTGGATGTGTTTGATGACGAGGGATGCTTCAATTTCATGCTTGTAGCCTATACACAACAGAAGGTAGTGATTCCTTCGAAGAAAGTTGGGCAGAAGGTCAATTTGGAGGTGGACATTTTGGGGAAGTATGTGGAGAGGTTACTTAGTAATGGATTTGTTGAATCCATTAAGGCTTCTTGAAACTAAAAGAGGTAATGAATGTAATTTTTTCTCATTGTACTTCGTATAGGCCTCGTTCGGGAAAATTGAATAAAGAAAATGAACTTGTGAATTCTACTATTGTTATTTGGATTTACTTCTGATAGAATGTTATGATGCTTTCACTGCAAGTGTTATTAGAGTTTGATTTATCTGCTTCATGTAAAGTAGGAGATCCTTGTTCAACAAGTGGTACTGTTTTTTTTATTGGATCAACTTATTGAATGAGGTCTATAATGAAATTAGAATTATCTGATGTGATATTTGTGCAAACATTACGCTTTAATTGGTCAAAAGTTTCGTATCAGTAGCCTAGGGGTTGATGAATCAATGATGCTTGAATAATCCAATCCATCTCGGATGTATGTAAGGCTAGTTACAAGTTTACAACTAGAGAACAGTAACTTTGCACTCGATTTATTTCGCGGAAAATATTTCATAGAAATGTGTTATTGGCCTTCATAGTTGAAGTGATTGAGAGGGTTCTTCAAATCAAGTTCATCAAAATGCAAATTTTGGCGTTATGTTGTAACAGTATGCTATCCTAAAGGAAAATTCTGATACTATGGTAGAAAAAAAAAATCAAAGAAAAATAGATGCAGGTGTCCATCATGGGTATTTTCTTATTTTCTCTCATTATAATTCTATGGTTGGGTCAGTGAAACTTTTAACCATTTGGTTATTCATAGTCCAAGAATACATTTATATTGTCCAATTTCCTTCAAATCTAACCAACAGCACACATGATTATGCATTTATTGTAAACTTGGTGTCTATGTGTTTATAGTAAATAACCAAAATATTAAGGATAGTGAATCTGGGTGACAAATAATAATTTTGTGATTTAGGACAGCTTAGGCGAAAACTTGAGTGCATTCAGGACACATACAAGACCTTGGAAGATTCAGTTACATGCTTTCTTCTGTGATTTCAGTTCAGTACAAGAAAATGTTATCAAAAAAGGGTTGATAAACCTACATTATGTGGCAAGATTCTGCATTTTGTTTGGTCTCAAAACAATCAGACTTGTTTAGAGGGAGTCTTACACCTCCTACATTTGATTATGAAATATGCTTGCCTTTATTAAGAAATTAATGAGATTGTCCTGAAGCTCAAATTTTGGGTATCTTTACAAACATGATTCAAATTGTCTTATTTGTGGCTCTCTAGTCATATAGAATGCTGTGAGCCACACCCTATCAACCTTCATCGTTCTTTGATTATAGAAGAATTCATATTCAACAATCCCAATGGATCTTTTCACTTTCTTGAAGACTTTTTTAGAGAGTCTTAGACCTCCTAAATTTGATTATGAAAATATGCTTGCCTTTATTAAGAAATTATTATCTATCTATACAGAGATTACAAAAGAGTCCTATTAATTAGAATTCTAATTAATTTTAAATTCTAATTCAAATGAATTAATAAATTTAATCCTAATCTAAATCAAATATTGTAATACTATCTTATCCATTATCCATAACACAGGATGGTGGCCAATGCTCATTACCAATATGAAGGGTAAAATTTTGATGTTATTGTAATGACAATTACTACCATTACATATTATTAGTTAATATTATATTAGTATAAACTATTCCGTTTCACATTAGTTAGTTAAAATTGAAGAAGGATATAAATCATTAATTACAGGAATTGATTTAATTTTTTATGTTAATGTTTTATGTTTTTTAGTTAGTTCAATCTCTTTGTTCTATTGATTCTATCAATATCCGACAGCTACGTACATTTTGCAATTTTTTCTAAAAATTAGACCGCAATTCTTATTATGGCTTTGACCATTTAAATCCATGGTTTTAGTGTTTCTTTTTTTCTTTATTCCTAATCAATTTTGACTATGTGCAATGGATGGGAAAAAAATGAAGTCTTGCTACTGCATAGTTCAGAATGATGATACACAGAGTCCACCATTTAAAACATAAAACTGCACTATTCACATTTCCATGTCTTTGCTTCCACTCTTGTTTTGGCCTTCTGCTTTAAGTTTGGCAGGTTTATTGTCGCTGAATTTCTGTTTAGTATATTTCTGATGTCATTTTAACCCAACGGCTCCCTTGAAACTGAAGTAATTTGTTTAAAGTTCTGCTAGCAGCCACCATGTTTGAGAGAGCACAAGTACATAGGTTTATTGAATGAGATCATATTGTCTTTCTTGTCTCCTTTTAATGAGATGTTTTAAGAATATGGATCATGAGATGCATCTGATGAAACATTCACATTTCCAATATTTAATGGGTGGTTTCACTTTATGGAGTAGCATTCACGGTCCCTCTCTCTGTGACAATTTTTTCTTCTTATGACCAATTATCGTAGGTTTGATTGCATACAATTTTGGAAGGAGTTATCATCTGTTTTTATGCCATTCTTGATCTTGCAACAGCCTAGATTTATACATAAAATGAAATGAAATGATGTGATGCACCTGCACAGATCCTATGAATTCTAAAATAGGAATATGAGGAAATTTTTTAATGTGGTTTTTGGGATTGGGTTCCATCCTTAAACGAGCATTTGAGACTGGTTACAAAGAAGTGCGCAAGACAAGCAAAAGTGTAGCACTTTCATGAACTATTTAGAGATTCCTCAACCCAAATCAATTTATTGCTGGATTTCTTATCAAAACTTGACATCACATATGTTGAGGAACCATGACTTCGTTTTGAAGGAATCACACTATGACTAAATGCTAAATGTCTACAAAGAACTTTGTATGGCCGCCCAAGAGTAGTAATTCGGTGGTAAATGCTTCCATTGTCCTTTCTTTGCAATTTCTATTCCCTGGCGTTGTTATGAGTGGGCTAGGTTGCGTAATAAGTTGTTCAGTGGGTTATGGACAGTCCAAGAAGTTCTCTCATATGCTAGTGCAGTTTGTCATCTGCGGTGGGCCTAAACGTATGTCTAATACAATAATAACAAAAGAGGTATGAAAATAATGTCCATTGGATTCCAATCTGGCGTTGCTTTTTTCCCTATCTGGTAAATTCCACCGTTGCTCCATTATATGAATTCGCTATATTATTGTAAATTTCTTTTGGATGTTTATTATGGAGGAATATTTTCTATGGCAAAGTGCTCAGTCCTGAATATTATTACTTTTTCCTAGTCTGGTTGATCTTTTACCTATATTCTGTGTCCCACACATCTAATGGCTTATGAAATTTGGACTAAAATATTCTGAACATTAAACCATTTTTTTAGTTTATTTATTTATGTGTGGAATATTTGGAACGCATTATCCAGGCACAAGCAGGGGGCATCTTGAAGGAAGTGCGGATGACTTTATTAAGCATAAGAAGGTTCAGATTCATCACGTTCTTTGACTCTTTTATCCCTTGAAATGGCCTATACCAAGTAAGTTTACTGGTCTGTCTTAGAAATCAGCCAATCTGTGGTCTTACACATTTTGGTTTGTCTCCCATAAACATTGGCCTAGAGATTGAACGCTATTTAGCATCTTGTCTGATATGTTTGTGAAAGTTGACAAGCTTCAAAATATGAATGAGTTTGCTTTGCTTCTGTTCACTTATATTTGACTGAATTGTAATACTGACATCTTGTGACATGCTTGAGTTGCTAGCTATGCCTATATCTCTGTATTTATAAGCCACAACTTCATAAGCAGAAACATCTGATGTTTGATTATTAATTTAGAGGGGAATGAATAAGGATACTCGTGTGGTAGCCATGAGGTTTGCTGTTCTTCGTGAAAGATAAACATAGCTAAGCAGGTTATAATCAAGACTATAAGGAGCATATATATGCAAAATTCTTTGGCAGCAAATCAATTAATTGCTAAATAAAGACAAGGTTCGCTGACAACTTGATACAATTATCATAGTTTACACGACCGACTTATGACTTATCAAGTTTCCTGATACAATTGAAAATAAGCGTCAAAAAAAGTCTTCTTATTTTTTATTAGAGCCTGAAGAAAAATCAAATCTAATTTAGCAATTTCGATAGGCTTCAGTTGGGTAGGTATGATTTTTCACATCGAACATTCAATTATTTTAAATGCACACCTTAAACGACTCTTCTTAGCCTACCCATCCCCCAACAAAAAAAAAAATAGAAAAGAGAGAGATCGTAGTCAGCTGGAAATTGGTTAGGTAAAGTATTGACTATTATCACGCCTTGTGGTCGGTTGCCTAGTAGTTTATGGCCAATCGAGCAGGTTGCAGCTTGCAATGCTCTAAGATTATTGATAAGGGTCAAGTGGTCCTTATTCTTATAGAATTACGTAGCAAAACAACTATGATATTAGTTTAGTTTATTTTATGGCTGTCGTTTTTTTGCCTGTTTTGTCAGCAATGAATATGCTTGATGCCTTGTTATAAATTATTGTGAAAAGCTTAATTTTTCTCCCAAGATTTACTTTATAATTAGCTTTATTGTTATATTATTTTGTATCCCTCCCTTCTAGTGGTTCACATTGGTTGACTCGAAAAGACAAATCTTTTTCTTTTTCCTTTCTTCTTTTCAACTTTTGAGAAAGTTTAATGCTCTCTTAGGCATCCATTTGATTAAGTTGTGGCCTGGATGACGACATCACATGACAATGCACCCACAAGGCATGCTCATCATTTGTTGGATTTCGTTTCAAACATTTCATACCCATTAACCCTGAATCTGATCATTTATATCTTCTTCACTCCCAAGAATTTAATATTGTTTCAAGCGAGCTATAATTCTTAATACTTGTAGGATTGGACCGATTTATATTTAGATTTGGGTCAATCGAGTTGTGAATTGATTTGTGTCATAATTTGAGGGGTTGGTGGTAGTTTTGGTAGATTCTAAGTTAATATGATATACAATGTTCACTAAAAAAATCTTGGACACTAGTTCCAATAATTGTGAAGTACATGTAAGCTGCACAGGTCTTTGTGATTATTGGGTGTTGAAAAGATTTTTCACATTAAAGAATGCTACAAAAATTATCTGAAGTTCTGATGCATCCATTTGTATGAACCTGCTTAACTTTGTTATGCCATCCAGAATGCTACATGTCAAAACACCATCTGATAAAAGAAGCTGAAAACAATGACAAGTGTGGTCATGTTTGCCTGGTAAACTGGGCATCTTAGTTTGTGGTCCTAACAACGGTACCTTCACTTGTGTCTTTTGTAGGATAGTCGTGAGTTACTTGGCTTCTTCAACTAATCTCAATCACGACTCAGATTAAGTTTGTTTTAAATATTGATCATCTTTAATTATCACGGTTTGATTTAGAATTAAATTCAAATCAAAATTAAGCAAGTATAGATTTCAATGTTAGGTTTTCAATTTTAGGAGCACCACAGAAATAGTGAGAAGAGAGAGAGAGA